>JBBDGP010005520.1:0-50684 GCA_037952835.1 Lithobates septentrionalis
GTCTGGATATTTTCTCCAATCAGAACATTGCAGGTCCAGTTCCCCAATGTCTCGGGCACAGCGGTGATGTTCTTGGTGAAGGTTCTCTGCCCCGGCTGTCCGCACACCGACTGTCCAATCACATTATAATACCAGCAGAGTTTGGCGTCCGGCTCCAGGCAGGTGACGGTACATCGGAGGGTCACATTGGACTCCATGCTGAAGAAGGTCGGGGAAGAAGAGACTGTGAGGAAGAAGAAAACATCAAATTCCAATGTGAGACCAATAAACACACCGGTAATCAGCAGAAAGTACGATATACTTCTGTATGGCCAACAAACACATACACTATATTCCCAAAAGTATTGGGACACCTGCCTTTACACACACATGATGTTTAATGACATCCCAGTCTTAGTCCGGAGGGTTCAATATTGAGTTGGCTTCGCCCTTTGCAGCTATAACAGCTTCAACTCTTCTGGGAAGGCCGTCCACAAGGTTTAGGAGGGTGTCTATGGGAATGTTTGACCATTGGTGAGGTCAGGCACTGATGTTGGACAAGAAGGCCTGTCTCGTAGTCTCCGCTCTAATTCATCACAAAAGTGTTCTATGGGGTTGAGGTCAGGACTCTGTACAGGCCAGTCAAGTTCCTCCACACCAAACGTGCTCATCCATGTCTATATGGAACTTGCTTTGTACACTGGTGGGCAGTCATGTTGGAACAGGAAGGGGCCGTCCCCAAACTCCTCCCACAAAGTAGGGAGCATGAAATTGTCCAAAATGTCTTGGTATGATGAGTTCCCTTCATTGGAACTAAGGGGCCCAACCCCTGAAAAACAACCCCCCACCATAATCCCCCCTCCCCCCACACCATAATCCCCCCTCCCCCCACACCATAATCCTCCCCACACCATAATCTCCCCCCCCCCACACCATAATCCCCCCCCCACCAAATGATTTGGACCGGTGCACAAAGCAAGGTCCATAGAGACATGGATGGGGGAGTTTGGGGTGGAGGAACTTGTCTGGCCTGCACAGAGTCCTCTGAGGGCTTCACAGAACAGCTGTATTTATACTGAGATTACATGACACACAGGTGGACTCTATTTACTAATTAGGTGACTTCTGAAGGCAATTGGTTCCTCTAGATAATAGTTAGGGGTATCAGAGTAAAGGGGGCTGAATACAAATCCCTCCCCCCCACACTTTTCACATATTTATTTGTATCATTTATCATTTTCCTTCCACTTCACAATTATGTGACACTTTGTGTTGGTCTATCACATAAAATCCCAATAAAATACATTTATGTTTTTGGTTGTAACATGACAACATGTGGGAAATTTCAAGGGGTCTGAATACTTTTTCCAGGCACTGTATACTTGATATATTTTATATACTTTTTTTTCTTTTACTGGTGATGTTGCTTTAACATTAATTCTCTGATCTGACTATCATATAACGATGGACACAATGGGGCGGACTGACTAAAGGAGTAGTTGGGCTCTTTGACTTGGGATATTTTTATATCAGCTTTACAAATAAGGTGAAGTTCTGCTGACTATTTTTTTTTTTAATCCTTATCCTTAAATCCTCCTTCTGGCTCCTCTCCTGGACTGAAATGGGTTCCTCTGATTTTACTGCACACTGTGAGCTTTTCACCATGTGCCCCCTCATTTCCTGGCTGGAGGGCATCCACCATCATCTAGCCCTTTCCTCCTCAGCCTGGCGGGCCCCTATACCGGGCTCATCTTACCTGTCGTGTTGGACACACAGACCTCCCTGGTCAGACGTATCTGTCGGCTCCCCAGCTGTAGGACGATGTCCATTTGGTAGGTGCCACTTTTAGGGTTGGTGAGGGTGTAGCTCAGGTCTTTATATTTGTCTTCTGCTAGTTTGGTGTCACAATCCGGCCCCCAGCACCCGGCTCCGCCTCTGTCCGGCATCTCTCTGATCCTCTGGGAGGAAAAGCTGATGTTGGCTCCTAGGACTCTCACTTCCTTCTCTAAGGGGGTCTTCCGCACATTAAAATTGAAGATCCAAGGGAGGAGGACCGGGCGTTTTCCAGAGATGTACACGGTGGACGGGGAGTGGTAGAAACCTGGGGGGGGGGGGGAGGGGGAAACGTTTATAGAAATCTAATACTGGCCATACACAGGCAGAGATCACAGTGATAAAAATCCTACCTGAATTTATAACAAATAGAAATATCTACACAGATAAAATACATCCATGTTTTCTGTCCATCCATTCCTGAGATTTACACAACACAGCCCCGTCTGCTACAGTTCATTAACACTTACAGGTCTTGTCCCTCCCCCTCAGCCTATGATTGGACAGTTAAAAGAGAAGCAGCAGACTAATGAAAGAATCTCTTTATCACCCAGGCCTTCAATAAATACAAGGCTGAGGGATCATCATCAGCATTCAGACTTTACAAAGAATGCAACAAGAAATGTAAGGGTGCAATTAGGACGGCTAAGATAGAACATGAAAGACACATAGCGGAGGAGAGCAAAAAAAATCCCAAGAAATTCTTTAAGTATGTAAACAGTAAAAAAGGGAGGACAGACCATATTGGCCCCATAAAGAATGAGGAAGGACATCTGGTTACAAAGGATGGGGAGATGGCAGAGGTATTGAATTTATTCTTCTCCTCAGTCTTCACAAGGGAATCGGGGGGCTTCAGTAACCAAAACTGCAGTGTTTATCCTCATGACACAACACAGGAAGCACCTCCATGGTTAACAGAGGACGGAATTAAAATTAGACTTGAGAAACTTAACATTAATAAATCATCGGGACCAGATGTCTTGCATCCGAGGGTACTTAGGGAACTCAGTCAAGTAATTGCCAGACCATTGTTCCTAATTTTTACTGACAGTCTACTGACTGGAATGGTACCAGCTGATTGGAGAAAAGCCAATGTAGCACCAATATTTAAAAAGGGCCCAAAAAACATCCCTGGGAATTACAGAGCAGTTAGCCTAACATCAATAGTATGTAAACTCTTGGAGGGGATGATAAGGGACTATATACAAGATTTTAGTAATAAGAATGATATCATTAGCAGTAATCAGCATGGATTCATGAAGAATCGTTCTCACCAAACCAATCTACTAACCTTCTATGAGGAGGTGAGTTGCCATCTAGATAAAGGAAGGCCCGTAGACGTGGTGTATCTGGATTTTGCAAAAGCATTTGACACAGTTCCCCATAAACGTTTACTGTACAAAATAAGGTCCGTTGGCATGGACCATAGGGTGAGTACATGGATTGAAAACTGGCTACAAGGGCGAGTTCAGAGGGTGGTGATAAATGGGGAGTACTCAGAATGGTCAGGGGTGGGTAGTGGGGTCCCCCAGGGTTCTGTGCTGGGACCAATCCTATTTAATTTGTTCATAAACGACCTGGAGGATGGGATAAACAGTTCAATCTCTGTATTTGCAGACGATACTAAGCTAAGCAGGGCAATAACTTCTCCGCAGGATGTGGAAACCTTGCAAAAAGATCTGAACAAATGAATGGGGGAGGGGCAACTACATGGCAAATGAGGTTCAATGTAGAAAAATGTAAAATAATGCATTTGGGTGGTAAAAATCTGAATGCAATCTATAGACTGGGGGCAGAACCTCTGGGGGGATCTAGGATGGAAAAGGACCTGGGGGTCCTAGTAGATGATAGGCTCAGCAATGACATGCAATGCCAAGCTGCTGCTAATAAAGCAAACCGAATATTGGCATTAAAAAGGGGATCAACTCCAGAGATAAAACGATAATTCTCCCGCTCTACAAGACTCTGGTCCGGCGCACCTGGAGTATGCTGTCCAGTTCTGGGCACCAGTCCTCAGGAAGGATTTACTGGAAATGGAGCGACTACAAAGAAGGGCAACAAAGCTAATAAAGGGTCTGGAGGATCTTAGTTATGAGGAAAGGTTGCGAGCTCTGAACTTATTCTCTCTGGAGAAGAGACGCTTGAGAGGGGATATGATTTCAATTTACAAATACCGGACTGGTGACCCCACAATATATAAATACCGGACTGGTGACCCCACAATATATAAATACCGGACTGGTGACCCCACAATATATAAATACCGGACTGGTGACCCCACAATATATAAATACCGGACTGGTGACCCCACAATATATAAATACCGGACTGGTGACCCCACAATATACAAATACCGGACTGGTGACCCCACAATATATAAATACCAGACTGGTGACCCCACAATATATAAATACCGGACTGGTGACCCCACAATATATAAATACCGGCCTGGTGACCCCACAATATATAAATACCGGACTGGTGACCCCACAATATATAAATACCGGACTGGTGACCCCACAATATATAAATACCGGACTGGTGACCCCACAATATATAAATATCGGACTGGTGACCTCACAATATACAAATACCGGACTGGTGACCCCACAATATATAAATACCGGACTGGTGACCTCACAATATACAAATACCGGACTGGTGACCCCACAATATATAAATACCGGACTGGTGACCCCACAATATACAAATACCGAACTGGTGACCCCACAGTAGGGAGAAAACTTTTTCACAGAAGAGAGTTTAACAAGACTCGTGGCCACACATTAAAATGAGAAGAAAAAAGGTTTAACCTTAAACTACGTAGAGGGTTCTTTACTGTAAGCGCGTCAAGGATGTGGAATCCCCTTCCACAGGCGGTGGTCTCAGCGGGGGGGGGGGGGGGGGGGCATGGATAGTTTCAAGAAACTATTAGATAATCACCTGAATGACCGCAACATACAGGGATATGTAATGTAATACTGACATATAATCACACATAGGATGGACTTGATGTCTTTTTTCAGCCTCACCTACTATGTAAATATATAACTATGTAACCCTGCTCTCTCCTCCCATCAGCATGCTCTTTGTCAGCTTATGAGCATGCACAAGGACTGCACAAATATCATGTGACATAAAAAACTGCAATGGCCACCGTTTTATTCTTTAGGGCCTCTGCTTTAAGAAAATATAATGTTTGAGGGTTCTAAGTAACTTCCTAGCTAGAAAAACTTCTTATTATAACATGAATAAAATATGAAAAAATTGCTTTGGACAGGAAGTGGTTAAAGGGCGGGGGTTGGGGGGGTGTCATACTAAACCAATAGACTCCTAGTTCTGTAACTGAGTGAGAATTTGGGGATCTGGGTTTACAAAACTAGCTGGAATTGGGCTGTGATTATTTTTTATGATAAATATGTATCTATATTGTATCTTATATAGTTTAACAATATTATTTTTATTATTATTATTACTTGATTATATGATATCTTATATGGAACGCCCGCTCTGTCTGTAACAAACTCACCGCCCTCCATGACCTCTTTATCACAAATTCCTTTCACCTCTTTGCCATCACCGAATCCTGGCTTCATGAATCTGACACTGCTTCTCCTGCTTCCCTCTCCCATGGTGGCCTTCTATGGACTCACTCCCCCAGACCAAGTGGACGGAAGGGAGGTGGAGTGGGAATCCTTCTAGCCCCATGCACCACCTATCAGGTACTTCACCCACCTCTCTCTAGGAATTGCTGTCATCTACAGGCCCCCTGGACCAGTATCAGCCTTTCTTGATGACTTCTCTGCCTGGCTACCCTACTTTCTCTCTGCTGAAATCCCCACAATCATTCTTGGTGACTTCAACATCCCTGTTAATTCTAATACTACTTCTAAAATTCCTAATCTAACCTCATCGATTGACCTGAAGCAATGGATACACGCTCCTACTCACTCCAACGTCAACACTCTTGACCTTGTCTTCTCTTATCTGTGCACTCCATACAACCTCTCCAACAATCCTCTCCCACTCTCTCATCACTACGTTATTAGTTTCACTCTCTCCCGGTCTCCCACTTCCTCTCCCTCCAACCGCCTAACGGTTACCTGTAGGGACCTTCACCATCTCAACCCTTCTCTTCTCTACTCTGCTATTGACCATCTCTATGACAAAATCTAACCCCTGTCCTGCCCCAACCAAGCCACTTTAGTCTACAACAGCTCACTGTCTTCCTCCCTAGACAAGCTTGCCCCCCTCACTACATGCAGAATCAGGCCCCGACTGCTACAACCCTGGCACACAGACGACACCAGAAAGCTCAGAAAACATAGCCGCGCCTGTGGCAGAAGATTAAGTCCCAGGAAGACTTCAACCAATATAAAGCTGCCCTCCAGTCCATGTCAACTCTTCTCTACCTTTAACACTCTACTCTGTTCTCCACCACCTCCACCCTCTAATTCACTCACTGCCCAGGAGATCGCCAAACACTTCAAACATAAGATTGATACAATTCGTGAGGAGATCTCCAATGTGCAGAAACCTCCCCCACTCAACACCCCATGTCCACAGATACAATCATTACTTCCCTCATTCAACGCCGCTAGTATTAACGAGGTTGCTAAACTTTTTTCGAATGCCCACCTAACGACCTGCCCTCTGGATCCTGCTCCCTCGCAAATGTTCCACTCACCCTCTGACTCCATTCTACACTCTCTAACCCACATTTTCAATCTCACCCTCTCTTCTTGCATCTTACTAAAACATGCGCTAGTCACCCCTATCCCTCAAAAGCCCTCACTGGACCCCACTGATCTGGCTCCATCTCCTTACTCGCCTTCTCCTCCAAACTCCTTGAAAGACTGGTCTACAACCAACTGAGCGACCATCTGACCATGAATAAACTTCTTGATCCCCTTCAGTCCGGATTTCACCCTCAACACTCCATGGAAACTGCTCTCCTTAAACTCCTCACCAACAACCTACTAACTGCTAAAACAAACGGACACTATTCTGTACGACTTCTCCTGGACGTCTCTGCTGCCTTTGATACAGTGGACCACCCCCTCCTCCTCTCCTCTTCCTTTCTCCGTCGGGGTCCCCCAAGGTTCTGTTCTTGGACCTCTCTTTTTCTCAATCTACACCTCCTCCCTGGGTCAGTTGATTGCCTCCCGTGGCTTTCAATATCATCTATACACTGACTAATTTTCCTCTCCACCCCCCCCAACTCAACCTATCTGTCTCCTCACACATACCCAACTTACTAACAGATATATCAGCCTGGATGTCACATCACTTCCTCAAATTTAACCTACCCAAAACCGAGATCATAATATTTCCTCCCCCACGTGCCACTTCCCCTGATTTCTCTATCAAAATCAACGGCTCAACTATCAACCCATCCCCCCACGCCAAGGTCCTAGGTGTAATCCTGGACTCTGAACTAACCTTTCGACCCCACATTCTATCACTATCCAAAGCTTGCCGCCTCAACCTCCGCAACATCTCCAAGATAAGCCCCTTCCTAACCAATGTCACCACAAAGCTTCTAATCCACTCCCTGGTCATCTCCCACCTCGACTACTGCAACTCCCTCCTCATTGGTTTACCTCTAAATAGACTCCTCCCCCCTTCAGTCCATCATGAACGCTGCTGCCAGACTCATCCACCTCACAAACCGCTCAGCGTCTCAGCGTCACACCCCTCTGCCAATCCCTCCATTGGCTGCCACTCAACCAACAAATTAAATTCAAGATACTAACTATAACTTACAAAGCCGTCCACAACCTGCCCCCAGCTACATCTCTAACCTGGTCTCAAAATACCAACCTAATCGTTCTCTTCGTTCTTCTCAAGACCTCCTTCTCTCTAGCTCCCTTGTCTCCTCCTTCCATGCTCACCTCCAGGACTTCTTCCAAGCCTCTCCCATCCTATGGAATGCACTACCCCAATCTGTCCGACTATCTCCTACTATGTCTACTTTCAGACGATCCCTGAAAACTCATCTCTTCAGAGAAGCCTATATGCCCCACCTAACAACTGTACACTTATCTTCTCAATCAGCCCATCCCCCACAGATTGTAAGCTCCAAGGAGCCGGGCCTTCTGATTCCTACTGTATTAAAGTGTATTGTATTTGTACTGTCTACAATCATGTTGTAAAGTGCCATGTAAACTGTCAGCACTATAAAAATCCTGTATAATAATAATATAGTTATATAATAATAATTAAATTATTATTATTATAATTAGTAATAATAACCACTTGCTGACCCGGCTTTTTCTGGCACTTTTTGTTTACAAGTTTAAATCTGTATTTTTTTGCTTGAAAATTACTTATAACCCCCAAACATTATTTTTTTTTTTGGTTTTTTTAGCAGAGACCCTAGAGAATAAAATGGTGATCTTTGCTTTTTTTTATGTCACACTGTATAAGCACAGTTGTTTTTCAAATACAATTAAAAAAAAAACAACACTTTAATGAAATAACAAAAAAAAAAAAAAATACAATATATACCCCACTTTTTTTGTAAAATATGATGATAATGTTACGCCAAGTAAATAGATACCCAACATGTTGCGCTTTAAAATTGCGCATGCTCATGGAATGGCGACAAGCTACAGTACTTAAAAATCCCCTTAGGCGACGCTTTAAAAGCTTTTACAGGTTACCAATGTAGAGTTACAGAGGAGGTCTAGCACTAGAATTATTGCTCTCGCTCTAACGATCCCGGCGATGCCTCACATGTGTGTTGCGAACACTGTTTACATGTGCTTGCACGCCTTATGTACACGTCTGCCTCCGCGTGCGAGCTCGTAGGGATGAGGGTACCTCAATTTTTATTTTATTTTTTAACACTGTCCTTTTCATTTTTATTTATTTTTTTATTTATTTATTTAGTCCTTTTATCAGGAATTTAAACATCCCTTGTAATAAAAATAAGGATGACAGGTCCTCTTTATGGAGACATATGGGGCCAAAAAGACCCCAAATCTCTCCTTTATCTTTAAAAGCAAAAGATTAAAAGAAAAAAAAAGATCTTTTGCTTTAAAAAAAAAAGAAATAAAGTTTACTTCCGCCCTAGACCAGACGTCGCTCCGGTCCTCCAAGGCCATAGAGGAGATCAGAGATGGTCTCTGTTTACCTCTGTGACCAGCCGGCTGCACCGTCCGATCGTTTATCAGGCGTGATCGGTAAAAACGGTAAGCCCGAGGAACACCGGTTAATTTGCCGATTGGACTGCTTTCATGAGAAAACCAGAAAGAAATACGGGCATTATGGCTGACATTGTATCTTCATCCATATCTCCGGTAAACCACTTGCAAACCGCAACATTTATACACTGTATGTATTCCGCTCGGGAAGTGGATAATATATTACCATTGTTATTATTATTATTTTTTATATCTGCCCAACACATCAACAGTAAAGGAAATGAGTTTATAATCGGGATACGTTACCACTGACTTCTATTCTTAAATCAAAGTCTTTTTTCAGTCCTTTGCCCATATCTACTTGGACCTTGTAAGTCCCTCGGTCCTCTATCTGCACGTTGTCCTTCTTTAGTTTCGCTCCATCTGCGATCTTATCTCCAGATCTCCACCAGGACACTTTGGGAGACGTTCCAGGAGGGGATTTAAGGGTCAGAATTAGATTTTCCGATGCCAGGAGGGTCATGGAAGGAACGGCCTCCACTGCAAAAAAAAAATCAGAGAATTATTCTAAAGAAAAAAACTATTTCTGAGATTAGGAACAAACACAAAATGCTCCAAACCACAAAGATTTCATTGTAACTCAAACACTTTATATCACCGAAAAAATATAAAATGTATCTACACTGGAGATGATAACGAGAGAATTTATTCGATTTTTTTCAGAAATAATGTAATCTTTATTACTCAACATTTGATGGAATTCTTCCCATGCTAACAGAACCAAATCACCAAGGCACTTCAACAACAAAAACTTTATTTGATAGAAAACACAAAGAAAATGAGAGAACAGCAATGATTGGAGCACAGAGAAAGATTACAAGTAACATTTCTGAAGGTTACAACAATGAACAATTAATAGGATGTGGGGGGCGTGTTCAAGAGGCAGGCTGTGATTGGGAGGGGGCGTGTTCAAGAGGCAGGCTGTGATTGGGAGGGGGCGTGTTCAAGAGGCAGGCTGTGATTGGGAGGGGGCGTGTTTAAGAGGCAGGCTGTGATTGGGAGGGGGTGTGTTCAAGAGGCAGGCTGTGATTGGGAAGGGGGCGTGTTTAAGAGGCAGGCTGTGATTGGGAGGGGGCGTGTTCAAGAGGCAAGCTGTGATTGGGAGGGGGCGTGTTCAAGAGGCATGCTGTGATTGGGAGGCGGCGTGTTTAAGAGGCAGGCTGTGATTGGGAGGGGGCGTGTTTAAGAGGCAGGCTGTGATTGAGAGGGGGCATGTTCAAGAGGCATGCTGTGATTGGGAGGGGGCGTGTTCAAGAGGCGGGCTGTGATTGGGAGGGGGCGTGTTCAAGGGGCGGGCTGTGATTGGGAGAGGGCGTGTTCAAGAGGCAGGCTGTGATTGGGAAGGGGCATGTTCAAGAGGCATGCTGTGATTGGGAGGGGGCGTGTTTAAGAGGCAGGCTGTGATTGGGAGGGGGCATGTTCAAGAGGCAGGCTGTGATTGGGAAGGGGCTTGTTCAAGAGGCATGCTGTGATTGGGAGGGGGCGTGTTTAAGAGGCAGGCTGTGATTGGGAGGGGGCGTGTTCAAGAGGCGGGCTGTGATTGGGAGGGGGCATGTTCAAGAGGAAGGCTGTGATTGGGAGGGGCATGTTCAAGAGGCAGGCTGTGATTGGGAGGGGCATGTTCAAGAGGCAGGCTGTGATTGGGAGGGGGCGTGTTCAAGAGGCGGGCTGTGATTGGGAGGGGGCATGTTCAAGAGGAAAGCTGTGATTGGGAGGGGCATGTTCAAGAGGCAGGCTGTAATTAGGAGGGGCATGTTCAAGAGGCGGGCTGTGATTGGGAGGGGGCGTGTTCAAGAGGTGGGCTATGATTGGGAGGGCCTGTTCAAGAGGCAGACTGTGATTGGGAGGGGCATGTTCAAGAGGCGGGCTGTGATTGGGAGGGCCTGTTCAAGAGGCAGACTGTGATTGGGAGGGGCGTGTTCAAGAGGCAGGCTGTGATTGGGAGGGGCATGTTCAAGAGGCATGCTGTGATTGGGAGGGGGCGTGTTCAAGAGGCAGACTGTGATTGGGAGGGGGCGTGTTCAAGATGCAGGCTGTGATTGGGAGGGGGCATGTTCAAGAGGCGGGCTGTGATTGGGAGGGGGCATGTTCAAGAGGCAGGCTGTGATTGGGAGATGGCGTATTCAAGAGGCAGGCTGTGATTGGGAGGGGGCGTGTTCAAGAGGCAGGCTGTGATTGGAAGGGGGCGTGTTCAAGAGGCAGGCTGTGATTGGGAGGGCCTGTTCAAGAGGCAGGCTGTGATTGGGAGGGGGCATGTTCAAGAGGCAGGCTGTGATTGGGAAAGGGCATGTTCAAGAGGAGGGCTGTGATTGGGAAGGGGCGTGTTCAAAAGGCAAGCTGTGATTGGGAGGGAGCATGTTCAAGAGGCAGGCTGTGATTGGGAGGGGGCGTGTTCAAGAGGCAGGCTGTGATTGGGAGGGGGTGTGTTCAAGAGGCAGGCTGTGATTGGGAGGGGCATGTTCAAGAGGTGGGCTGTGATTGGGAGGGGGCGTGTTCAAGAGGTGGGCTGTGATTGGGAGGGGGCGTGTTCAAGAGGCAGGCTGTGATTGGGAGGGGTGTGTTCAAGAGGCAGGCTGTGATTGGGAGGGGGCATGTTCAAGAGGCAGACTGTGATTGGGAGGGGCATGTTCAAGAGGCAGGCTGGGATTGGGAGGGGGCGTGTTCAAGAGGCAGGCTGTGATTGGGAGGGGGTGTGTTCAAGAGGCAGGCTGTGATTGGGAGGGGGTGTGTTCAAGAGGCGGGCTGTAATTGGGAGGGGGCGTGTTCAAGAGGCAGGCTGTGATATGGAGGGGGCGTGTTCAAGAGGCAGGCTGTGATTGGGAGGGGCGTGTTCAAGAGGCAGGCTGTGATATGGAGGGGGCATGTTCAAGAGGCAGGCTGTGATTGGGAGGGGGCGTGTTCAAGAGGCAGGCTGTGATTAGGAGGGGGCGTGTTCAAGATGCAGGCTTTGATTGGGAGGGGGCGTGTTCAAGAGGCAGGCTGTGATTGAGAGGGGGCGTGTTCAAGAGGCAGGCTGTGATTGGGAGGGGGCGTGTTCAAGGGGCAGGCTGTGATTGGGAGGGGGCGTGTTCAGGAGGCAGGCTGTGATTGGGAGGGGGCGTGTTCAAGAGGCAGACTGTGATTGGGAGGGGCGTGTTTAAGAGGCAGGCTGTAAATGGGAGGGGGCGTGTTCAAGAGGCAGGCTGTGATTGGGAGGGGGCATGTTTAAAAAAACACTTCCGGACCGCCCACTGTATATACTTTGGTTTTAAATACCGGGGTTATGGCCGCGGGTAGTTACCATAACCCTGGTATCTTTTTAAACAGCAGACTGTCCGCTTTCACATTAAAGAGGTCTCAGCAGCGGATTTGCCGCAAGATCATTTTTATGGGCGGCGGGAGAGAGCTCCTCTCACCGCGTTCCGGTGGTCTCCGCCGTTGGTAGCAGCGGAGACAATCCGATCCTGTGGCCTGATGGGCCAGGAGGTCGAGTGAGGGAATAATGGCCCGCCCACTAGACTCTATGCTCTTGGAGGACCAGAGCGACTTCAAATGTCACTTCCGCCCAATGACCTTAAAGCGACTTTTTTTTAGGTCTTTTTGACCCCAGATGTCACATTAAAGAGGACCTGTCAAGGGATGTTTACATTCCTTGTAATAGGAATTATCCAAATTATCCAAAATTATCCCAAATTTATTTTTTAAAGAGACAGTCTAAAAATAAAAAATTAAAATTAAAATAAATAAGAAAAAAAAAAATTTAAAGTGCCCCCGTCTCCCTCCGTGCTCACGCTCTGAAGCGAACACATACTTAAGTTGCGCCCACATATGAAAACAGTGTTCAAACCACACATGTGAGGTATCGCTGCGATCGTTAGAGCGAGAGCAATAATTCTAGCCCTGGACCACCTCTGTATCTCTAAACTGGTAACCTGTAGAAATTTTTAAACATCGCCTATGGAGATTTTGAAGTGCCAAAGTTTGTCGCCATTCCACGAGTGGGCGAAACTTTAAAGCGTGACTTGTTGGGTATCTATTTACTCTGAGTAACATTATCTTTCACAATATAGAGAAGAATTGGTCTAACTTTACTGTTTTCTTATTTTTTAATTAAAAAAAGTGTATTTTTTCAAAAAAATGTTTGTGTTTGTAAGAAATATTTAGGGTAAGTTGGGCTTTAACAACATCGGTAATCAGTAGGGACGCACCCATACTATTTTTTTTTACAAGTAACAATACATTTTTTTTTTTTTAGTACTCGCGATCCTAATTACTGATACCTTCCGCAACTGTTTTGTTTATATTTCAGCTTTCAGCAATGGTACAAAGCAATTAAAAGTTATTTACAAATGAAATAAATGTATTTTTATTTTGTGCTTTTTGCAATATGAAACGTGTAAATATATGTTAAAGGTGTAAAAATATTACTGAACAAAGCAAACAAACAAAAAAAGTTTTAATTATTATTAGTTTAGTAAAATAGAATTGAACACAAGAAAAAACAGCAGGAAAATAATAATTAAATGGAGGAGAATAAGGAGTTAATTAAGGCCGATTATAGTAAATTAAGGGTTAGGGGGTTTTATTTGACAGGTTGCTTTAAAGTTTGAACTCACTTCATCTACAGATGGAAGTTTATCCCTTTTTGATCTGTAGATATATAAACAGAAAGATACAAAATGAAACAATGTTTCTTTTTATCTTTCTGTTCCAGGCTGAGTAATGTTGTTGATAAACATTGCCCGGCTGCTCTTTTTTCTTGACGGCTCCAATTGCCAAGAATTTGTTTACACTTCAGCTGTCAGCTGAATGAGGAACCCCGCTGACAGCTGAATGAATCACCGGTGGGTAAGGACGTAGCCGCCCCGCTCCTTAACAACCGATAATTGCCAGATTTTTTTTTCTTTAACATTTTAGCTGTCGGTGGGGGAATCCCCAAAAGACCCGAGCCTGAAAGTATCCGTTTTCAGGTATCGGAGCATTTGCACAAGTACAGATACCCGTGGAAATGCTTAGTACCGGCACCGATATCAGTGCAGCCCCAGTAATCAGGATAATGATGAGATGTGGAGTAACTGTAACTTTCATTCTACTAAATGGGTGCAAAGTGGGAGGCAAAACAGGTTCAGGGTGGCAAAAACAAGGATAAGTATACAAAACAGATGATGAAAGCTGCACAGACATGGACTCTTTTACAGCAATGTATCTCTTTGGCTCAATCGGGGGGTAACATGTGGCTGCATCGAATAGTCTCTATAGGGGTTGGTTCACACTAGCGGTGCTCTCTGAAGAGTGATCTGGATTCAGATCGCTCTTCAGAGAGCATTTGACAGGCAGTGAGAAGAGGTTATATTATTGGTTTTCCAAGGGGACAATTTTAGTTTCTATCTACTGTACATATATATATATATATATATATATATATATACCCAATGAGGTTTACATGACATACACATGAAGCCCACCATCACACACTCATCCAGGCCGTACCTTGGAGGACTAGAAGTTGGACTGTTCGTGACTCTGTGTTCCTCTGACAAGTGTAATTGCCGGAATCAGAGAAGATTAATTTAGATATCGTCAAGTTATTTGTATTCTCTAAAACACTGAAACGCTGTTGTTCTGTACAAAATAAAATAAAAATGCACAAAATTAAATAATTATTTGCAATGTTCTCTGCTCCGTCTAGTGGCCAAAATGTGGTATAGCTTTCTGAAATACCTCAATGAGAATGTATACCACATTTTGGCCACTAGGTGGAGCTCATGATAAAAGGAGTTAATCTATTGGAAAAATTACAGACATTTTGGCCAATTTGCAGGAATGCTTCTGATATTTGGCCAATGAATGTTTTATAAATTGACCCCTTACTGACCTGCCAGGGGGTCTCCAAACTATTGTGCTCCAGTTGTTTATGAACTACAATTCCCATCATGCCTAGTCATGTCTGTGAATGTCAGAGTTTTACAATGCCTCATGGGACGTGTGGGTGACAACACTATAGGGGAGCTCTGTTGTCACCCTAGGCTGCTCTCCTAGTTTGGATTACAAACCGCAAACTCCCCCATCCATTCATATATGCAGCCATTTGTATGTTGTCTTTTCTGCTGGCAGCTATTTTTACTAATAGAAATGATAGGACATCATATATAATAATAGAGAGGGAAATGATAGGACATCATATATAATAATAGAGAGGGAAATGATAGGACATCATATATAATAATAGAGAGGGGAAATGATAGGACATCATATATAATAATAGAGAGGGAAATGATAGGGCGTCATATATAATAATAGAAGGGGAAATGATAGGACATCATATATAATAATAGAAGGGGAAATGATAGGACATCATATATAATAATAGAGAGGGAAATGATAGAACATCATATATAATAATAGAGGGGGAAATGATAGGACATCATATATAATAATAGAGGGGGAAATGATAGGACATCATATATAATAATAGAGGGGGAAATGATAGGACATCATATATAATAATAGAGAGGGGAAATCATAGGACATCATATATAATAATAGAGGGGGAAATCATAGGACATCATATATAATAATAGAGGGGGAAATGATAGGACATCATATATAATAATAGAGAGGGAAATGATAGGACATCATATATAATAATAGAGGGGGAAATGATAGGACATCATATATAATAATAGAAGGGGAAATGATAGGACATCATATATAATAATAGAGAGGGAAATGATAGGACATCATATATAATAATAGAGAGGGAAATGATAGGACATCATATATAATAATAGAGAGGGGAAATCATAGGACATCATATAAAATAATAGAGGGGGAAATGATAGGACATCATATATAGTAATAGAGAGGGAAATGATAGGACATCATATATAATAATAGAGAGGGAAATGATAGGACATCATATATAATAATAGAGAGGGAAATGATAGGACATCATATATAATAATAGAGAGGGAAATGATAGGACATCATATATAATAATAGAAGGGGAAATGATAGGACATCATATATAATAATAGAGGGGGAAATGATAGGACATCATATAAAATAATAGAGAGGGAAATGATAGAACATCATATATAATAATAGAGGGGGAAATGATAGGACATCATATATAATAATAGAAGGGGAAATGATAGAACATCATATAAAATAATAGGGGGGGAAATGATAGGACATCATATAAAATAATAGAGGGGGAAATGATAGGACGTCATATAAAATAATAGAGAGGAAAATGATAGAACATCATATAAAATAATAGAGGGGGAAATGATAGAACATCATATATAATAATAGAAGGGGAAATGATAGAACATCATATATAATAATAGAAGGGGAAATTATAGGACATCATATAAAATAATAGAGGGGGAAATTATAGAACATCATATATAATAATAGAGAGGGAAATGATAGGACATCATATATAATAATAGAAGGGGAAATGATAGGACATCATATAAAATAATAGAGAGGGAAATGATAGAACATCATATAAAATAATAGAGGGGGAAATGATAGAACATCATATAAAATAATAGGGGGGGAAATGATAGGACATCATATAAAATAATAGAGGGGGAAATGATAGGACGTCATATAAAATAATAGGGGGGGAAATTATAGGACATCATATAAAATAATAGAGGGGGAAATTATAGAACATCATATATAATAATAGAGAGGGAAATGATAGGACATCATATATAATAATAGAGGGGGAAATGATAGGACGTCATATAAAATAATAGGGGGGGAAATTATAGGACATCATATAAAATAATAGAGGGGGAAATGATAGGACGTCATATATAATAATAGAGAGGGAAATGATAGGACATCATATATAATAATAGAGGGGGAAATGATAGGACATCATATATAATAATAGAGAGGGAAATGATAGGGCGTCATATATAATACTCTCACCTGCTTTATCCTTCATTGCAATGCCAAAGGATTTACTTTTTCCGGTTTTCAAAAGACGTTCGCCGTCTTTCTTCCACTCGATGTCCCCAGGAGCACTCACCCCGCATGGCAATGTGGCCGGTTCACCGGCCTGAAATATGAAACTTTCACCAGACACCAGATAAAGGTCTGAAATTTAAAAACAGAATTTGATATCAAACGAGAGGAAAAAAAGTTAATACATATCTGAAACAAAGAACAAATGAAGTCTTGTAAAGTCGTAGAATTATAGTCCTATCTCTGGGACTTTTAATGCATGATGATATGGGAATTAATCTATTAGAAAACATACGCAGATATTTTGGCCAGCTTGCAGTAAAACCACTGTGCACCACATGCTTTTACCACCCCCGCCTCCCGTGTGAAGGAGCCCCTGTGTTGTCACCGATGGTTTGCCTGGTGTCACACTCACATGTCTGCAGATACAGAAGACAAACGCTGACTCCATGCATCTTCTTCATGTCTCCCAATGTTGATAGAGAATCTCTTCTATTTATTGGAGTTTCTGATTATAGAAAGAAGAAAAACATTTATTAGAGAATAACAAAATGTAACATTTTCCTGTGATGAAGATTTGTATCTAACCCAGGAAATAAGATAATGAGACAACCTTGGACCAAACCATCTCCAGTGCGGGGGGATTCCATTCACAAATATTACAATCTATATCATTCTATTATTAGAAACTTCACATACAAATCCCACAAATATTCAGAATTTTCTTATCCGACCCTAAAATATGAAAATATACCATAGTGATCAATCAATAATATTGGTAAATCAATTAGATTGTGCCTCAAAAATCAGATCATCATATCAGTTACAGATTCCTGTGTGTCACCAATCATACGTGGGAGAATCGCTGTCCTGTATCCGCCATTGGCCGAAAAATCACCTGTGAGGCCAATCAATCATTGAACCAAGTCTGATCAATACGATAGACAGACAGACAGGGGTATCCGATACAATATGTGGGGGGACATATAGGGTGTCTATTACAATATGTGGGGGGACATATGGGGTGTCTATTACAATATGTGGGGGGACATATGGGGTGTCCGGTACAATATTTGGGGGACATATGAGGTGTCCGGTACAATATGTGGGGGGACATATGGGGTGTCCGGTACAATACGTGGGGGGACATATGGGGTGTCCAGTACAATACGTGGGGGGACATATGGGGTGTCCAGTACAATACATGGGGGGACATATGGGGTGTCTAGTACAATATGTGGGGGGACATATGGTGTGTCTAGTACAATATGTGGGGGGACATATGGGGTTTCTAGTACAACATGTGGGGGGACATATGGGGTTTCTAGTACAATATGTGGGGGGACATATGGGGTTTCTAGTACAATATGTGGGGGGACATATGGGGTGTCTAGTACAATATGTGGGGGGACATATGGGGTTTCTAGTACAATATGTGGGGGGACATATGGGGTGTCTAGTACAATATGTGGGGGGACATATGGGGTGTCTAGTACAAATATTAGGGGGGACATATGGGGTGTCTAGTACAAATATTAGGGGGGACATATGGGGTGTCTAGTACAATATGTGGGGGGACATATGGGGTGTCCGGTACAATATTTGGGGGACATATGGGGTGTCTAGCACAATATGTGGGGGGACATATGGGGTGTCCAGTACAATACGTGGGGGGACATATGGGGTGTCTAGTACAATATTTGGGGGGACATATGGGGTGCCCAGTACAATATGTGGGGGGACATATGGCGTGTCTAGTACAATATGTGGGGGGGCATATGGGGTGTCTAGTACAAATATTAGGGGGGACATATGGGGTGTCTAGTACAATATGTGGGGGGACATATGGGGTGTCTAGTACAATATTTGGGGGACATATGGGGTGTCCAGTACAATATTTGGGGGACATATGGGGTGTCCAGTACAATATTTGGGGGACATATGGGGTGTCCAGTACAATATTTGGGGGACATATGGGGGGTCCAGTACAATATGTGGGGGGACATATGGGGTGTCCAGTACAATATGTGGGGGGAAATATGGGGTGTCCAGTACAATATGTGGGGGGACATATGGTGTGTCTATTACAATATGTGGGGGGACATATGGGGTGTCTGGTACAATATTTGGGGGACATATGAGGTGTCCGGTACAATATGTGGGGGGGCATATGGGGTGTCGGGTACAATATTTGGGGGACATATGGGGTGTCCAGTACCATATTTGGGGGACATATGGGGTGTCCGGTACAATATGTGGGGGGACATATGGGGTGTCCAGTACAATATGTGGGGGGACATATGGGGTGTCCGGTACAATATGTGGGGGGACATATGGGGTGTCCAGTACAATACGTGGGGGGACATATGGGGTGTCCAGTACAATACATGGGGGGACATATGGGGTGTCTAGTACAATATTTGGGGGGACATATGGGGTGTCTAGTACAATATGTGGGGGGACATATGGTGTGTCTAGTACAATATGTGGGGGGACATATGGGGTTTCTAGTACAACATGTGGGGGGACATATGGGGTTTCTAGTACAATATGTGGGGGGACATATGGGGTTTCTAGTACAATATGTGGGGGGACATATGGGGTTTCTAGTACAATATGTGGGGGGACATATGGTGTGTCTAGTACAATATGTGGGGGGACATATGGGGTTTCTAGTACAATATGTGGGGGGACATATGGGGTTTCTAGTACAATATGTGGGGGACATATGGGGTGTCTAGTACAATATGTGGGGGGACATATGGGGTGTCTAGTACAAATATTAGGGGGGACATATGGGGTGTCCGGTACAATATTTGGGGGACATATGGGGTGTCTAGCACAATATGTGGGAGGACATATGGGGTGTCCAGTACAATACGTGGGGGGACATATGGGGTGTCTAGTACAATATTTGGGGGGGACATATGGGGTGCCCAGTACAATATGTGGGGGGACATATGGGGTGCCCAGTACAATATGTGGGGGGACATATGAGGTGTCCGGTACAATATGTGGGGGGACATATGGGGTGTCGGGTACAATATTTGGGGGACATATGGGGTGTCCAGTACCATATTTGGGGGACATATGGGGTGTCCGGTACAATATGTGGGGGGACATATGGGGTGTCCAGTACAATATGTGGGGGGACATATGGGGTGTCCGGTACAATATGTGGGGGGACATATGGGGTGTCCAGTACAATACGTGGGGGGACATATGGGGTGTCCAGTACAATACATGGGGGGACATATGGGGTGTCTAGTACAATATTTGGGGGGACATATGGGGTGTCTAGTACAATATGTGGGGGGACATATGGTGTGTCTAGTACAATATGTGGGGGGACATATGGGGTTTCTAGTACAACATGTGGGGGGACATATGGGGTTTCTAGTACAATATGTGGGGGGACATATGGGGTTTCTAGTACAATATGTGGGGGGACATATGGTGTGTCTAGTACAATACATGGGGGGACATATGGGGTTTCTAGTACAACATGTGGGGGGACATATGGGGTTTCTAGTACAATATGTGGGGGGACATATGGGGTTTCTAGTACAATATGTGGGGGGACATATGGGGTTTCTAGTACAATATGTGGGGGGACATATGGGGTTTCTAGTACAATATGTGGGGGACATATGGGGTGTCTAGTACAATATGTGGGGGGACATATGGGGTGTCTAGTACAAATATTAGGGGGGACATATGGGGTGTCCGGTACAATATTTGGGGGACATATGGGGTGTCTAGCACAATATGTGGGAGGACATATGGGGTGTCCAGTACAATACGTGGGGGGACATATGGGGTGTCTAGTACAATATTTGGGGGGGACATATGGGGTGCCCAGTACAATATGTGGGGGGACATATGGGGTGCCCAGTACAATATGTGGGGGGGACATATGGGGTTTCTAGTACAATATGTGGGGGGACATATGGGGTGTCTAGTACAATATGTGGGGGGACATATGGGGTGTCTAGTACAAATATTAGGGGGGACATATGGGGTGTCTAGTACAATATGTGGGGGGACATATAGGGTGTCCGGTACAATATTTGGGGGACATATGGGGTGTCTAGTACAATATTTGGGGGACATATGGGGTGTCCAGTACAATATTTGGGGGACATATGGGGTGTCAAGTACAATATTTGGGCGACATATGGGGTGTCCAGTACAATATTTGGGGGACATATGGGGTGTCCAGTACAATATGTGGGGGGACATATGGGATGTCCAGTACAATATGTGGGGGGACATATGGGGTGTCCAGTACAATATGTGGGGGGACATATGGGGTGTCTAGTACAATATTTGGGGGGACATATGGGGTGTCTAGTACAATATTTGGGGGGACATATGGGGTGTCTAGTACAATATGTGGGGGGACATATGGGGTGTCTAGTACAATATGTGGGGGGACACATGGGGTGTCCGGTAAAATATGTCAGGGGACCTATGGGGTGTCTAGTACAATATGTGGGGGGACATATGGCGTGTCTAGTACAATATGTCGGGGGACATATGGGGTTTCTAGTACAATATGTGCGGGGACATATGGGGTGTCCAGAACAATATGGGGGGGGGACATATGGGGTGTCTAGTACAATATTTGGGGGGATATATGGGGTGTCCAGAACAATATGTGGGGGGACATATGGGGTGTCTAGTACAATATGTGGGGGGACATATGGGGTGTCCAGTACAATATGTGGGGGGACATATGGGGTGTCTAGTACAATATGTGGGGGGACATATGGGGTGTCCAGTACAATATGTGGGGGACATATGGGGTGTCCAGTACAATATGTGGGGGGATTTATGGGGTGTCTAGTACAATATGTGGGGGGACATATGGGGTGTCCGGTACAATATTTGGGGGACATATGGGGTGTCCAGTACAATATGTGGGGGACATATGGGGTGTCCGGTACAATATTTGGGGGACATATGGGGTGTCCAGTACAATATGTGGGGGACATATGGGGTGTCCAGTACAATATGTGGGGGACATATGGGGTGTCAAGTACAATATGTGGGGGACATATGGGGTGTCCAGTACAATATGTGGGGGGACATATGGGGTGTCTAGTACAATATGTGGGGGGACATATGGGGTGTCCAGTACAATATGTGGGGGACATATGGGGTGTCCAGTACAATATGTGGGGGGATTTATGGGGTGTCTAGTACAATATGTGGGGGGACATATGGGGTGTCCAGTACAATATTTGGGGGACATATGGGGTGTCCAGTACAATATGTGGGGGACATATGGGGTGTCCGGTACAATATTTGGGGGACATATGGGGTGTCCAGTACAATATGTGGGGGACATATGGGGTGTCCAGTACAATATGTGGGGGACATATGGGGTGTCAAGTACAATATTTGGGGGACATATGGGGTGTCCAGTACAATATGTGGGGGACATATGGGGTGTCAAGTACAATATGTGGGGGGACATATGGGGTGTCCAGTACAATATGTTGGGGACAGATGGGGTGTCCAGTACATTATGGGGGGGACACATGGGGTGTCCAGTACAATACGTGGGGGGACATATGGGGTATCTAGTACAAATATTAGGGGGGACATATGGGGTGTCTAGTACAATATTTGGGGGACATATGGGGTGTCTAGTACAATATTTGGGGGACATATGGGGTGTCTAGTACAGTATTTGGGGGAATATATGGGGCGCCCGGTACAATATTTGGGGGACATATGGGGTGTCCAGTATAATATTTGGGGGGACATATGGGGTGTCTAGTACAATATTTGGGGGACATATGGGGTGTCTAGCACAATATGTGGGGGGACATATGGGGTGTCCAGTACAATATTTGGGGGACATATGGGGTGTCCAGTACAATATGTGGGGGGACATATGGGGTGTCCAGTACAATATGTGGGGGGACATATGGGGTGTCCAGTACAATATGTGGGGGACATATGGGGTGTCCAGTACATTATAGACGGGACATATGGGGTGTCTAGTACAATATTTGGGGGGACATATGGGGTGTCCAGTACATTATGGGGGGGACATATGGGGTGTCCAGTACAATATTTGGGGGACATATGGGGTGTCTAGTACAATATTTGGGGGGACATATGGGGTGTCTAGTACAATATGTGGGGGGCATATTGGGTGTCCAGTACAATATGTGGGGGGACATATGGGGTGTCCAGTACAATATGTGGGGGGACATATGGGGTGTCCAGTACAATATGTGGGGGACATATGGGGTGTCTAGTACAATATGTGGGGGGACATATGGGGTGTCTAGTACAATATGTGGGGGGACATATGGGGTGTCTAGTACAATATTTGGGGGGACATATGGGGTGTCTAGTACAATATTTGGGGGGACATATGGGGTGTCCAGTACATTATGGAGGGGACATATGGGGTGTCCGGTACAATATGTGGGGGACATATGGGGTGTCCAGTACATTATGGACGGGACATATGGGGTGTCTAGTACAATATGTGGGGGGACATATGGGGTGTCCAGTACAATATTTGGGGGGACATATGGGGTGTCCAGTACATTATGGGGGGGACATATGGGGTGTCTAGTACAATATTTGGGGGGACATATGGGGGAAGATTTCTTGGTTACATTTTGTACAGATTATGGATACAATGATCAGAGATATTTCCTGTCACCATCCTAGAATTGGGTGTGCAGGGTGTGCAGGTCGTGCAGGGCGCACAGGTCGGAGCGGCAGACCGCAGTGCCTTTGATTCTGGCAGACGGAGCCGGAGGACTGGGGGGGTCTGAAGTGGTTTTGTGGGTACCACCCTCCCCCGTCTTCCGCTCCTAGTATCCTCTCTCCCAGCACACACCATCGAACGTTTCCTGTTGTTGTGGGGAGACCACAGGCATACAGGGGCAGGAGAGACGACAAGTCACAGCGGAAAGGAATATAGGAAGGTGACGGAGACCACAGGTGGGGGGAGGGGGGGTACAGTCAATGCAGCAAATATATCAAAGACACCCAAAAAATCTGTGCAGGAGCAAAACATGATACCGATTCCTAGATCTGAGATGGTTTGTAGAAGTGGCCCAACTTAACGCCCAGTCCTGGTGTTGGACAATTGTGAACTCTTCTTGCGGTCACTCTGATCTCTCCTCCTATTACTCTGTGTGTGTGTGGGGGGGGCTCTGTGTATAGATCTGTGTGTGTGTGTGTGGGGGGGGGGGGGTGTATAGCAGTGAATGGAGATGTTCGGAGGGCTTGTGGTGGGTTCCTGGTGGGTTTGATCTTCACCAGAGATATATTCTGATTTACCAGCCGCTTCCGAAGTTAAATTTACACCTCGGGACCACCTTTAGAGTGTAAGCTCTTTCAAACAGTCCTCTCCTCACCCCCCGGCATTGTAACTGTATTGTATTTGAATGCTGTTGGCATGATATAAATCACAAATAATAATAAAAATATAATAGCGATCTTCACTTCCAATCACATAACGCCTTCTATTCATAAAAAGTAAATGAATATATAAACAGGAATGAAACAATCAGCACAAGAGATGACAAATGATCGATATGTAAGGAATATATAAAATATATATATAAGAAATTGCCGACCCGCCAACCACTGTGATTTCACAAAACCTCAACATAATAAATGATATAAATCGGTGTAGACCAGCAAAAACAATACAAAATATTTATATATTGTGAATTTAAATCCAAAAAACAATAAATAAACAAATAAATAAATGTACAAGGTTTTTTTTTTGTTTTGTTTACTTATTGTTTTTTGGCTTAATTCACAATATATAAATATTTTGTATTGTTTTTGCTGCTCTACACCGATTTATATCATTCATCAAAAATAATCCTCATTTTCACACAGCAGAGAATTAAAAAAGGGGGAGGATTAAAAAAAAAATGTTAATAAGAAAGAAAATTACTTTTAGGAAAAGAAATATTTACATTGTCAGCTGTTTAATATTTCGTGTAGGGGGCAATATGTTATTTTTATCTTCTTTAGCAGCAGTGGAGTAAAGCGAGGCCGCCAACCCAGCTGTGCTGTTTGTTACGGGTGCTGATTGAACAGAATTATTCATTTTTTGGCAGGCAAAAAAGTTCCCTTAGCTCTTTGCAGAATGTTCAGCTTCAGACTATGGGAGGATCGTACTGTGGTGTGCCATAATCCTCAAAGACATTTGGGCTGATTTACTAAAAACAACCCAGAAGTTAGTTATCATTGGTGGGCCAATGACCTGCGGGCAGAAGGTTCCATGTCTTGCAGCTGATGTTCACAAAGGGGCAGAGATAACCGTGACATTGTTGACTTTTATATAGTCATGTGGCCATGTTAGGTCAATGAAATTGACCTAATTTGTCCACATGTCCATACTAGGTCACTGACAATGACCTTACTTAGCCACATGGCCATATTAGGTTAATATCATTGACCTAAAATGGCCATGTGGACATCCTAGGTCAATTTAATTGACCTAACATTGCCATATTAGGTCAATGCCATTGACCAAGCATGGCCATGTGGCTATATTAGGTTAATGTTCTTGGCCATGTGGCTATATTAAGTTAATGTTCTTAGCCATGTGGCTATATTAAGTAAAAGTACTTGGCCATGTGACCATATTAGGTCAATGTTCTTGGCCATGTTAGGTCCATGTTATTAGCCATGTGGCCATATTAGGTCAATGTACTTGGCCATGTGACCATATTAGGTCAATCTTCTTTGCCATGCGGCCATATTAGGTCAATGTTCTTGGCCATGTGGCCATATTAGTTCAATGTACTTGGCCATGTGACCATATTAGGTCAATGTTCTTGGCCATGTGGCCATATTAGGTCAATGTTCTTGGCCATGTGGCTATATTAGGTCAATGTCAGCAGCCTACAATGGCCATGTGGACATATTAGGTCAATTTCATTGATTTAACATGACCATGTGGCCATATTAGATCAATGTTATTGGTCTAATATGGTCATATTGGGTCTTTGGCATTGACCTTAACATTTACGTCATCAATGTCATGAGCATCACCGCCTCTTTGTGAACATAACCTCCAGGAGGGGAAATCTCCTGCCCTCAGCTCATAGGTTCAGGAGTGACAGATAACTTCCAGGTTCAGACTGAACCCACCATAAACTGTTGAACTTTGGTTGCTTTCTGGCTCAAAAAACAGCCTGCGCCTCATCACCGGTATGGGGCTCTGAGGTCTATTGTCTCATCATGTATGACGGAAGGCTCTGCAGCACCTGCTGTGGGTGGGTGAGATGTAAAGGAAATCATTTACAGTACATTGGTACAGAATTCTCTCTCAATCCCGAACACAAAGAAAGTCTTTGTAGATTTCTTATCAGAGAAGGTTTGTGAGCAGGAAGAGGTGGGAGGATGTGACCGAATCACGTGGAATACTGAAGACTGAGAAATGAGATTTCCTCTTCCAAGTATCCAAACGCATATGTATCAGTTCTAAATCTCCAGATATCTCCATCCAAAGGAGAGTATTATGGGACGGCGCTTCTAAGAGTAACCATGGCGATATGAAGAATCCTTTGGGATCCGGCTCAGAGAACGTCCTACTCTGGAAGTCATTCATCATACTTGTTTTGACAATAGACCATTAAAGGGTAAGTTCAGCTTTTCATAAAAAATGGAAAGATGAACTGACACTGGAATTCCTCCGCACCCTCACTGGTCCCTGCTGAGCTTAGCTGGTCCCATGCCACTCACCTGCTACCCCTGCCAGACACTTTGTCAGGTCACACACTTATGTAGCATTATAATCCAGGAAACGGTAATCTCCTTTAGACCTACCAATAACTATACAGTGCAAGGGCCCACCTGATTTGCTACTTATTAAATATATTGTTTTGATTTGTCCACATATTACATGGTTTTGGTGAAGGAGATTGTATAGTGTATTGCTGTCTGAAGGCAGGACTTTAAATTGAAAGCTCCTTGGGGCAGGGACTGATGTGAATGTACAATATATGTAAAGTGTTGTGTGAATTGTCAGCACCATATTTGCACCTCCTTACTGTTTTATGCTATTGGATCAGCCGGTATGTCTATGAAGGGGGGGGGCTCTGTGTATAGATAGGTGTGTGTGGGGGCGGGGGCGGGGTGTATAGCAGTGAATGGAGATATTCAGAGGGCTTGTGGTGGGTTTCTGGTAAGTTTGATCTTCACCAGAGATATGCTCTGATTTACCAGCGACTTCCGAAGTTAAATTTACACCTCGAGACCACCTTCCGCAGAGACGCCGCAAGGTTCCATCGCACAAATCGCTTGCCGCTACCTTTAGAGTGTAAGCTCTTACGAGTAGGACCCTCCTGACCCCCCTGTATTGAGTTGTATTGTAACTGTACTGCACTTCCAAACTGTTACTGGTACTATATAAATCCTGAATAATGTTATTAATAAAGTTCTGTAGCTCCAGAGAGGGATTAGAGGCTCTGGCAAAAAAAAACGAACTTCCCGGCTTCTGTCTGAACCGTGATGGTGATCCAGACTATCTGATCTGGGGGTGCATTATAAAAAGTCAGGGGGCATAATGACAACACCGTGATAGAGATGTAGGGAACCCGCATTCCCCGTTCACTCAGCGCACTTCTGTACCACCAGTCATAACCCGGAAATAACGACTGACAGGTAGTGCAGAGGCAGAGCCAGACTGGACTCAGAATACCCCAATGTATTAGGATAAACAGAACCTGTGCTCCCTTATATCAGAGGCCCCCTTAGATCATGGTCCCCATCAGAGTGCCCCTTTAAATCAGGTGTCCCCAACAGAGGGCCCCCTTACATCAACTGCCCCCATCAAAGCCTCCCTTACATCATCTGCCCCCATCAAAGCCTCCCTTACATCAACTGCCCCCATCAAAGCATCCCTTACATCAACTGCCCCATCAAAGCCTCCCTTACATCAACTGCCCCATCAAAGCCTCCCTTACATCAACTGCCCCCATCAAAGCCTCCCTTACATCAACTGCCCTATCAAAGCCTCCCTTACATCAACTGCCCCCATCAAAGCCTCCCTTACATCAACTGCCCCATCAAAGCCTCCCTTACATCAACTGCCTCCATCAAAGCCTCCCTTACATCAACTGCCCCCATCAAAGCCTCCCTTATATCAAATGTCCCTATCAAAGCCTCCCTTATATCAACTGCCCCCATCAAAGCCTCCCTTATATCAACTGCCCCCATCAAAGCCTCCCTTACATCAACTGCCCCCATCAAAGCCTCCCTTACATCAACTGCCCCCATCAAAGCCTCCCTTACATCAACTGCCCCATCAAAGCCTCCCTTACATCAACTGCCCCCATCAAAGCCTCCCTTACATCAATTGTCCCCATCAGAGTCCCCCTTACATCAATTGTCACCATTAGAGACCCCCTTACATCAATTGTCCCCATCAGAGTCCCCCTTACATCAATTGTCCCCATCAGAGTCCCCCTTACATCAATTGTCCCCATCAGAGACACTCTTACATCAATTGTCCCCATCAGAGACACTCTTACATCAATTGTCCCCATCAGAGACACTCTTACGTCAATTGTCCCCATCAGAGTCCCCCTTACATCAATTGTCCCCATCAGAGTCCCTCTTACATCAATTGTTCCATCAGAAAGCCTTGGGGATCAGTGGATGGACTCTTAGGGGGGACACAGAACTAAAATCTGTGGGGGGGGGGGGCATAGGCCACCTCAGCACCCCCTAGATATGGTGGCCTGTGCTCCACCATACACTGGTAAACACTGGTTGCCTCAGCACCGGTATGTATCATCTCTCTGTGTATGATGGAAGGCTCTGACACTGGTGGCTTCTGTGGGTGAGATGTAAAGGAAATCATTTAGTACATTGGTACAGAATTCTTCTCTAAATCCTTAATACAAAGAAAGTCTTTGTAGATTTCTTATCAGAGAAGGTTTGTGAGCAGGAAGAGGTGGGAGGATGTGACCGAATCACGTGGAATACTGAAGATTGAGAAATGAGATTTCCTCTTCCAAGTATCCAAAACACAGATGTATCAATTATAGATCTCCAGATATCTCCATCCAAAGGAGAGTATTATGGGACGGCGCTTCTAAGAGTAACCATGGCGATATGAAGAAATCCCAGGATCCGGAATCATCGGTAATTGGCTTCCTAATCTGGGGGACTTTTGTCATATTTATTGTATCAATAAACCAGTAACCCTTTCCGCTGCCACATTGCAGTATAAAATACACTAAAGTTCATTTTAGGGCACACAAGCACAATATATTACTATATTTTTTGGTAAATGAAAAAGATGACTTTACACCGAGTAAATAGATACCCAACATGTCCAGCTTTAAAACTGCGTGCGCCCGTCAAATGGTGACAAACTTCACTACCCTAAATTTTCCATAGAGGGGCGCTTTATTCGCCTTCATAAGTCATCAGTGTAGAATTATCTGTGAATAAAGGTCCTAGAATTATCGCTCTCACTGGGCGGTCATATATAACACGTGTGTACTTTGTGCATAGGCGCCCCCAGCACACGCGTTTACATTCTTTCTTATGTGCGTGTATGCAGGGGCTCAACATTTCTTTGGGGGGGATTAAATGCCTGGGTGTAGCTTTTTATTTTTTAAACTTTTTTTCACAAAACTTTATTTTTTTATCAAATAAGGAACCAGAAGTGATACAATTTTATGGTGATAGGTTCTCTTTAATGAGACTCAGGGGTCTATTAGAGCCCTCTTGTCTCCCCTGTCCTCCATTAAAGCTAATAGAGCCCAGATCATGCTCCATTAGCTTCTCCCCTGGCCAAAGTGACAGTGGAACCCAGAAGTGATGTACTATAGTCTCCTCCAGGTTCTACCTGGTGACATCCGCCATACTGGTCCCAGAACCAAAAGCCCCTTCAAGTAGATCTACATCCAATCACTAATATCTCACCTGTCCTCCACCTGATGTCTCACCTGTTCTAGATTGAAGCTAATGGAGCCCTGATCATGCTCCATTAGATTCTTCCTTGACCAATGTGACAGTAGAACCCAGAAGTGATGGAACAGATGTCACCTCCAGGTTCTACCTGGCGACACCCACCATACTGGTCCCAGGTCTTTAGAAACATGAACCAAAAGCCCCTTCAAGTAGAACTAAATCCAATCACTAAAATCTTCAATTTTCATAAAAATAATACCTGGGATCTAATAGACCACTGACTCGGGTTCAGAGCTCTATTAGATCCCAGATGTCTCACATGTCCTCCATTGAAGCTAATGGAACCCAGATCATGCTCCATTAGCTTCTTCCCTAGTCAAAGTGACAGAAGAACCCAGAAGTGATGTAATATAGTAACTTCCAGGTTCTACCTGGTGGCAGCCACCATGCTGGTCCCGGGTCTGTAGAAAAGCCCCTTCAAGTAGATCTACAGTAAATCTAATCACTAAAATCTACATTAAAATAATACCTGGGATCTTCTAGACCCCTGACTCAGAGATCTGTTAGATCTCTGAGGTCTCCCCCGTCCACCATTGAAGCTAATGGAGCCCAGATCATGCCTGGTGACATCCGCCATACTGGTCCCAGAACCAAAAGCCCCTTCAAGTTGATCTACATCCAATCACTAATATCTCACCTGTCCTCCACCTGATGTCTCACCTGTTCTAGATTGAAGCTAATGGAGCCCTGATCATGCTCCATTAGATTCTTCCTTGACCAATGTGACAGTAGAACCTGGAAATGATGTAATAGAGGTCACCTCCAAGTTCTACCTGGTGACACCCGCCATACTGGTCCCGGGTCTTTAGGAACATGAACCAAAAGCCCCTTCAAGTAGAACTAAATCCAATCACTAAAATCTCTAATTCTTCAATTTTCATAAAAATAATACTTGGGATCTAATAGACCACTGACTCGGGGGTTCAGAGCTCTATTAGACCCCCGATGTCTCACATGTCCTCCATTGGGGGTAATGGAGCCCAGATCATGCTCTATTAGCTTCTCCTCTGGCCAAAGTGACAGAAGAACCCAGAAGGTATGTAATATAGTCACTCACTTCCAGGTTCTACCTGCTGACATCCACCATGCTGGTCCCGGGTCTGTAGAAAAGCCCCTTCAAGTAGATCTACAGTAAATCTAATCACTAAAATCTACATCTTTCATTAAAATATTACCTGGGATCTTCTAGACCCCTGACTCCGAGGTCTGTTAGATCCCTGATGTCTCCCCCGTCCACCATTGAAGCTAATGGAGCCCAGATCATGCCCAGATCATTTTACCTGCTGACACCCGCCATGCTGGTCCCGGGTCTGTAGGAATATGAACTAAAAGCCCCTTCAAGTAAATCTAAATCCATTCACCAAAACCTCTGTCTTTCACTAAAACAATACCTGGTGATCCTGCCATGGGACAGTGCAGTGGCTTGGTGGTTAGCACTTCTGCCTTACAGCACTGGAGTCCTTGGTTTGAGTGCTGGTCAGGGCACTATCTGCATGGAGTTTGCATGTTCTGCAAAAACATGTTGGTGGCTTCTGTGTAAATTCAGGGCCAGCTCCAGCATAAGGCTGCTTGGGCAGCCGCCTTAGGTCACCATGATGGAGGGGGGCAGGAAAATCCAAATGTGCCGCCACTTGCTGGGTATTCTGATTTCTCACCCCTTCCTGCCGCCTGTACACCCCAGTGTTTGTGGTGGGAACACGCCGCACAACGCGCTCCCAGTACAGAGACATGGCTGTCAGCGAGGGCCCCGGGTCTCGTACTAACAATCAGCTGATTGCTGTAAGAGCCTCTGATTGGCTACCACATCAATCAGTCACTGTGCAGCCCGCCCCGTGTTATCTCCTCTGAATAGAGGGAAGATACATTGTGTATATATATATATTCTGCTCTTGCCTCACCACATCTAATTGCTACTAAGTAACTATCTGTGATACTCGTGTGTATTGTATCCGGACTGATATATTCATAAAAACCAATGCTTGCTATAGAATTCATAAATTAAAGGGTAACTCCACTTTCATGGGGTCAAAAAATAGCAAATAAAGAAAAAATAATCTACTGTATACAATTGTGATAGAAGTCATATTGTAATTAAATGTTATTAAAAATGACCTTTCCTTTTCAATCTGCAGCCAATGTCATTTTTTGAGAATACGATATGACTACCTGGAGTTGTTCTATACATAGAATGTGTACTGACCACTCCCCAGAAATGTCATTTCCTGCTTGTGTGATTGGCTCACCGATTTTCCCAGAAGTCTGCCTAAGATACAAGTCAGATTTCAGGCATCCCCTGCAACACAAATGTCATTTTTGGTGAGATATTTCCAGTAGGAACACGTCTAGAGGGATGCAGACCCTGCGGCTTTCTTTATTAGTGCCCTGCAGCTGCACACCTGACTGATAATTATGAACCCCCTCCCATTAGACCCACTGAGCACAGGGGCACAGACAAACACACAGGGATTTCTTCAGAATAACAAAAGGTCGGAATCTTCAACAAAGGTTGTTATAATCGTTGCAATTTACATCGATCACCCCGAGGGGAATGTTTTCTTCTCAACAAAAGTGGAGTTACACTTCAAATAAAAAACAATCATATTCTACATCAATCAAAACATGGTGATTACTCAAAATATATGTGTGACTTAATATCAATTCTAAAAGATGAATGTAAATAAATAGTGTCTCTCTGTATACAGCTCGGTGTTATATATTCTCTGTATACAGCTCCGTGTTATATATTCCCTGTATACAGCTCCGTGTTATATATTCCCTGTATACAGCTCCGTGTTATATATACTCTGTATACAGCTCAGTGTTATATATTCTCTGTATACAGCTCAGTGTTATATACTCTCTGTATACAGCTCGGGGTTATATATTCTCTGTATACAGCTCAGTGTTATATATTCCCTGTATACAGCTCGGTGTTATATATTCTCTGTATACAGCTCGGTGTTATATATTCTCTGTATACAGCTCAGTGTTATATATTCTCTGTATACAGCTCAGTGTTATATACTCTCTGTATACAGCTCGGTGTTATATACTCTCTGTATACAGCTCAGTGTTATATATTCTCTGTATACAGCTCAGTGTTATATATTCTCTGTATACAGCTCAGTGTTATATATTCTCTGTATACAGCTCGGTGTTATATATTCTCTGTATACAGCTCAGTGTTATATATTCTCTGTATACAGCTCGGTGTTATATATTCTCTGTATACAGCTCCATGTTATATATTCCCTGTATACAGCTCAGTGTTATATATTCCCTGTATACAGCTCCGTGTTATATATTCCCTGTATACAGCTCAGTGTTATATATTCTCTGTATACAGCTCGGTGTTATATATTCTCTGTATACAGCTCCATGTTATATATTCTCTGTATACAGCTCAGTGTTATATATTCCCTGTATACAGCTCCGTGTTATATATTCCCTGTATACAGCTCAGTGTTATATATTCTCTGTATACAGCTCAGTGTTATATACTCTCTGTATACAGCTCGGGGTTATATATTCTCTGTATACAGCTCCGTGTTATATATTCTCTGTATACAGCTCAGTGTTATATACTCTCTGTATACAGCTCGGGGTTATATATTCTCTGTATACAGCTCCGTGTTATATATTTTCTGTATACAGCTCACTGTTATATATTCTCTGTATACAGCTCAGTGTTATATATTCTCTGTATACAGCTCGGTGTTATATATTCTCTGTATACAGCTCAGTGTTATATATTCTCTGTATACAGCTCAGTGTTATATATTCTCTGTATACAGCTCAGTGTTATATATTCTCTGTATACAGCTCCGTGTTATATATTCCCTGTATACAGCTCAGTGTTATATATTCCCTGTATACAGCTCGGTGTTATATATTCTCTGTATACAGCTCGGTGTTATATATTCTCTGTATACAGCTCAGTGTTATATATTCTCTGTATACAGCTCAGTGTTATATATTCTCTGTATACAGCTCAGTGTTATATACTCTCTGTATACAGCTCGGTGTTATATACTCTCTGTATACAGCTCAGTGTTATATATTCTCTGTATACAGCTCAGTGTTATATATTCTCTGTATACAGCTCGGTGTTATATATTCCCTGTATACAGCTCGGTGTTATATATTCTCTGTATACAGCTCGGTGTTATATATTCTCTGTATACAGCTCAGTGTTATATATTCCCTGTATACAGCTCGGTGTTATATATTCTCTGTATACAGCTCGGTGTTATATATTCTCTGTATACAGCTCAGTGTTATATACTCTCTGTATACAGCTCTGTGTTATATATTCTCTGTATACAGCTCAGTGTTATATATTCTCTGTATACAGCTCGGGGTTATATATTCTCTGTATACAGCTCAGTGTTATATATTCTCTGTATACAGCTCAGTGTTATATATTCTCTGTATACAGCTCGGTGTTATATATTCTCTGTATACAGCTCAGTGTTATATATTCCCTGTATACAGCTCAGTGTTATATATTCCCTGTATACAGCTCGGTGTTATATATTCTCTGTATACAGCTCAGTGTTATATATTCTCTGTATACAGCTCAGTGTTATATATTCTCTGTATACAGCTCCGTGTTATATATTCCCTGTATACAGCTCAGTGTTATATATTCCCTGTATACAGCTCGGTGTTATATATTCTCTGTATACAGCTCGGTGTTATATATTCTCTGTATACAGCTCAGTGTTATATATTCTCTGTATACAGCTCAGTGTTATATATTCTCTGTATACAGCTCAGTGTTATATACTCTCTGTATACAGCTCGGTGTTATATACTCTCTGTATACAGCTCAGTGTTATATATTCTCTGTATACAGCTCAGTGTTATATATTCTCTGTATACAGCTCGGTGTTATATATTCTCTGTATACAGCTCAGTGTTATATATTCTCTGTATACAGCTCTGTGTTATATATTCTCTGTATACAGCTCAGTGTTATATATTCTCTGTATACAGCTCGGGGTTATATATTCTCTGTATACAGCTCAGTGTTATATATTCTCTGTATACAGCTCGGGGTTATATATTCTCTGTATACAGCTCAGTGTTATATATTCCCTGTATACAGCTCGGTGTTATATATTCTCTGTATACAGCTCGGTGTTATATATTCTCTGTATACAGCTCGGTGTTATATATTCTCTGTATACAGCTCAGTGTTATATATTCCCTGTATACAGCTCGGGGTTAGAATTTCCTTAGCGGTGACGTATTTGGATATATTAGAAGAATAGACGGTCGCAGTATTAGACGCGTTTCCTCTGGCGGGAACGATCGCTGCGTTGGCACGTTCGGTTCACTGAGCACAATATCGCCGATCTGCGTCACTTTCAGTCTCGGTAAGAAGTCATTTGGGGGGTTTTCCTCTGGAAGGATAAGTGGAGCTGCCAGCTTATGTTACATTGAAACAAGAGGGTAGAGGACAGCGAGACGCTCCGCACCGAGACTAACGCCACCGGGCCCCCAGGGGCCAATCACATCTCCCATCATGGATCCGAAGTGGCACTGTTGGTCATTTAACTTCTTAAAGTGTATTTCCACTTTTACAGCTGAGTGGACAGAACATTTATTGTTACATTGTTTCCATTCTCAGAGCAGAGAGATAAACATTGAAACATTGCTGCCTTCTAACCCCTTCCCACCCAGCCCCCGCATAGCTAGAACACACGGGGGGGGGGGGGATTGGGGGACTGCCCGGTCACTTGACCTCTGTGATTGGCTGTGCTATAACAGGGTTCTTACACCGGGGGGGGGGGGGGGGGGGCTATATATATTTTTTTTTTAACAAGAATATATATAATAATATAATTTTATATATATATATATATATATATATATATATATATATATATATATATATATATATATATATATACATACACACATACACATATACTGTATATTAAACAAGAATAAAATATCGTTTAAAAGAATATAATAATATATGTGTATCTATTTTTTTTTTACAAGAATATATATAATAATATAATTATATAATATATATAATTCATGAACGAATGCTGTTCTGTAATCACTAAAGATATATATATTATTAGATTCTATTAAAAAATATTTTATTCTTATTATATATAAATATAAATCTAAAATATGCTTTTTTTTGGGGGGGTGGGAGGGGGGAGGGGGGTCGCGGGCTGCTGATGAGCACTTTGTCCTTGAAATGTTGATTTTAGCTTTCTGGATTACCGATTGCAGCGAAGTTTAAACAAAAACAAAAAAAGAAAAGCGTTGGACGGATCTGTCCACATAGTTCTGCCTGTCACTAATCCTTTTACAAAATAAAGCTGACAGCGGCGTTCGCCAACGATGGAATTATCTTCTCTCTTTGTATTCTCTACATAAAAGGACATTTCTGTAATACAAATAAAAGGCTGCAGGCGCCGATATCACAGAGAAGAACGAGGACAGCGTCGCCCCCCAGAGCCCGCACCCCCCAGATTTGGGGGCCTGTTTGGCTTGTGTGGGCCTGCGAAACATGTCACAGCCGCCATAGCTAGAATTAGGATAACATGAATGAAGAGTCGTTTGTTCAGTTTTTATATAGAGTCACACAATAAGAAAAACTAAACTCATTTCACTGCAGCAAAAGGAGTGAGACACCAAAGCGGTGTGGAGCGGAAACTACAGGAGGGAAATTACTCCACCAGAGAAATTAAAATTAAAAAAATAATAAAAGTATAAATTAAATATAAAATAAACATCATATTAGTAGATATAATACAAATATAAATCAGAGTCATCTCCCCCCATCATTCACACGTTGTATAAAGAAGAAATAGGAGATAATCTGGAACTAATACTCTGTATTTCCTGAAAAATAATATTTCAAATTGCTAAATCAAAAATGAGTGTCTCCCTTATCCAAATATGTAAATCAGGCCAATCTCTCCATACTATGAGAGGTCTATATATAAAAAAATGTACATAGCCAATTATCCAGCCGATCCGCATGTACATTCATTCGGTGCGAATTGAACAACAAATGTTCTTTACAGACACACGTCTTTGTAACCAGAGATACAACGTAACAATTTTAGAGAACGCTGGAGGGAATTTAACAAATTAATGTAACCAATGGAATATATTTTCTCATTATGTATTTCCCATAAAATGTATAAAGGTAAAACACACTATAAATAATTTTGTCTGTGTTCTGTAGTGAGATTTAGAGTGCGGACAGAGGGACAAACTGACCCAATTTACATATTTGGACAGCCGTGTCCAGTTTTTAATGGAGAGGGAAGTGTGCTACTAATTTTTGTGTTTGCAATTTGATACAATTAATAAAAGTTAATTTTATTACATTTTTTTTTCTAAAATACCCCATGGTGGTTCCTGCTTATCTCCTATTTCTTCTTCTATAATGTTCAAATCTTTGTATGGTTCAGAAACTTAGCATAAAATGGGATTTCATTGTTTGTAAAATGTTAGTGGCTCCTGGTTCTAGAAGATATTACACTTCTTGTATAACTCCATCATCCACCCATAATGAGCTCATCTAGCCCGACCACAATATGTTAATGCAGTTCCAGGGAAACGAGGCTATTTGTGGGGTCCCCATTACAGCTCTACCCAAAAAAAAAAAAAAAAAATATATATATATATATATATATATATATAAATCATATCATACAATAATCTTTACAAATATAAAAAAGTGTACTGAATTAGTACATCAATGCATCAATAAATATATATATATATAAAGTACAAATTCATGGCAAACCTGCTATGCAAATTGATAAAGGTGCATAAATTATTAATTTGCACAGCATTTTTGCTTGAATTATATACATTATATATATATATATAGATATCGCTATCTATCTATCTATCTATCTATCTATCTATCTATCTATCTCTCTATCTATCTATCTATCTATCTATCTATCTATCTATCTATCTATCTATCTATCTATCTATCTATCTATCTATCTATCTATCTATCTATCTATCTATCTAGAGAGAGATATATCTATATATATATAGAGAGAGATAGATAGATAGATAGATAGATAGATAGATAGATAGATAGATAGATAGATAGATAGATAGATAGATAGATAGATAGATAGATAGATAGATAGATAGATAGATAGATAGATAGATAGAGAGATATAGATAGATAGATAGATAGATAGATAGATAGATAGATAGATAGATAGATAGATAGGTTTTAATTATAAGAATTATAATATAATATCATATTATAATAGTATGTATACTATAATATTATTATTAGTTATATATTATACTTATTATTTCTATATACTTATTGATGCAAGTATTGATTTATTGCATTTCTTATATGTATCACAAAAATGTATATATCCTTACTTTAAACAAAAAACTAAAAAAGTATATATGTATATATCTATATATCTATATCTATAGATATATATATATATCTATAGATATATATCTATCTATAGATAGATAGATATATATATCTATAGATATATCTATCTATATATATCTATATATATATAGATAGATAGATATATAAATATATAGATAGATATATATATAAATATATCTATATATATTTATTTATTTATTTATTTTTTAATAGATATATATATATATTTTTTTAGCCAGTGCTGTGTGTTGCATACATCATTTAATATCATTCAGATATTTGGGTTGGGCTTTAGGGTGAGCGCAGAAATTTTTACATTACCTCCCTATGTTTCTATCTCTCAACCAATTGTTGAATTTGTAGCAGTTTGTAATTAGAATCTATAAAAGGAATAATTAGAATTCTCTTTTTTACTGGAAGGCTTCGGAATTAGTGTGTGAAGTTCTCTTGTGATGTTGGGTGGGTGTCCCCGTGTCGAATTCTCTGGTAAACCTGCAGCTATCGTGTTCTTCTGCTATGGAGTCATCATCAGAATTAGTCACCGGGGGAAATACTTAGCAGAAGATCACAATTTTGTTGACAGTGCAGAGAACCAACCAGAGGCCTCTCGGTTTTCACAAAGTGATACAAAGAGGAAGTAGACGTACAGGGGCTGATTTACTAACGGCTGTTTACTTTGCAAAGGAATTTCCCTCAAAGCTTAGTAAATGTGGTGATGTTTTACTTTGCAAAGAATACCAAATCATATATCATAATAACAAAAACATATTTTTTCTCTGCACATAATTGGATGGTGGAAGTCAGCAGAGTCTCACTTCATGAACAGCCTATTTGGCTTTAGCTAATCAACCCCAGACAGTGCCAAATCCCAAGGCATGGGGGTTGATTTGCTAAAGGCTGTTTGGATCATCTCAGGCAGTGGACGGGCCTCAGAGATGCCAGAGAGATAGACATTCCCACCCCACCCCACCCCAACACACACACCCTGCTGATAAGCTAGATCTTCCCCGGCTCCGAGCACCCCGAGGTTACCACACCTTAGAGCAGCTTGGCTTTCTTTGGTTTATTGTAGAATACCACCCCACCCATTGCTGCTGGTTTTCTAGGAGTGAAAATTGTTTTTTTTGTCCCCAAAACCCATTATAGGGGCAAGCCTACATAATTCTCCCTCCAACACAACACAGGTCTTAGGTCTTCCCTGGTCTGAACCCCTGTGATGAGCATTCTTAGGTTTTCACTCCTTCGAGCAGCTTGGCTTTCTTTGTATTAATGCAGATTAAACATTTTACCTAAACGGTGCTCCAAGCTGAGAGTCACCTGACCATCAGTAGTGGGAGAACACATGAATATCTTACCACTTCCAGGGGTGGAAAACCTTTTTGGGGTCCTCAGGACCCATAATGGAGGCAGGCTTATTGCCACGTACACACGATCGGATTTTCTGACAACAGAACCATGGAATTTTGTTTGAAGGATGTTGGCTCAAACTTGTCTTGCATACACACGGTCACACAAATGTTGGCCACAAATTCCAAACGTGAGAACGCGGTGACATACAAGACGTATGACGAGCCGAGAAAAGGGAAGTTCAATAGCCAGTGCGGCTCCTTCTGCTTGATTCCGAGCATGCGTGGACTTTGGTGCGAGGACTTGTGTACACATGATCGGACTTTCCGCCAACTAAGTGAAGTTGGCTGAAAATTTGAGAACCTGCTCTCAAACATTTGTGGGTGGAAATTCCGACAGCAAATGTTTAATGGAGCATACACACAGGCGGACTTTCCATCAACAAGCTCACATCGAATATTTCCCGTCGGAAAATCAGACTGTGTGTACGCGGCATAAGAATTCTCTCTCTCCAACTCAACACACCCACCCTGATAGTCAGCTAGATCTGGTCTGAACCCATGTGATGAGCATTCTGAAGTCAAACAGCTTGACTTTCTTTGTTTCAAATTAGATTGGCTTCAGGTTTCCAAACTTTTCAATGGCTTTTCAATGGCTCATAGGAATATCTTACCAATTCCAAGAGTAGAAAACCTTTCTGGGGACCCCAAGACCCATTATAGGTGCAAGCCAATAGATCTGCTCCCTTCAACTTAACACACACCCTGATAGTCCACTAGGTCTTCTCCTAGTCTGAACCCCTGTGATGAGCATTCTGAGCATTCCTTCTTTGTTTCAAAGCAGATTGAATTCAGATTCCCAAACTTTTCAATGCATTGTCAATGCCGGTCCACACCTACAAGTCTCAACCCTTACCAAAAAGCAATGGGAATCTAAAGGTGTGCAGCAATGGGTGTGAAGAAAACAAAAGGCTTCTCAAAGCGCTGGTGGCCTTTGAGCTGCAAGATGGTTCTGTTAGACCTTGTTACATGTTGGCGCTCCAAGTCATCCGCAGAGAAGGAACACAGGAATATGTCTTCTCCTGGTCTGAACCCTTGTGACGAGCATTCTACGGCATCTTGGCTTTCTTTGTTTTAATGCAGATTAACCATCTTACCAATTGGTGCTTCAAGCTGAGAGTCTCATGGCATTAACAGCAAGACTACGATATAAAGAAAATATATACAAAAAACTTTTTTTATTATAATATTCTTGTTGTTAATGCCATTTAAAGTCCCATTAGAGATTTTCGGAGTCGAAACGTCCCAACTTTTGGCCTAAATTGCAGCAAAGCAAAAACTCCTGATTTGGCCTCGTATAGACCCAATAATTTATAGTTAAAAGTTGGGACGTTTCAGAAAAAAAATCATCAATTTGTCACAATGTATTTGAATCAATGAAGAAGGCAAAATTATGGTGGACCATGATGGCATTTTAAGGGTGCCAATGAACACTGTAAAATTATTTTAAAAAAAATCAGCTCTGTAAAATATTATTAATATTGAGATAAGACGTATTACATACCGATCTGCAAAACCTTCTTTTTTTTTTATTAATTCAAAAGAATATTATGTAAAGCAAGCGTTAGGCCTGGTTCACAACCATGCATTTTTTAGTTCGTTTTCAGTTTTGCAGAAATACCCTACAGTCCATGTAACACCCTACAGTCCATGTAGCACCCTACAGTCCATGTAGCACCCTACAGTCCATGTAACACCCTACAGTCCATGTAGCACCCTACAGTCCATGTAGCACCCTACAGTCCATGTAACACCCCACAGTCCATGTAGCACCCTACAGTCCTTGTGACGCCCTACAGTCCATGTGACACCCCACAGTCCATGTAACACCCTACAGTCCATGTGACACCCTACAGTCCTTGTGACGCCCTACAGTCCATGTAACACCCTACAGTCCATGTAACATGATTTCCTATGGGTCACGTTCACATCTATGTATTTTATGGAAAGGGCCAAGGATTTTTTTTTCTGGTTTTTGGTTCTATAGACTTCCGTGGATCAAAAATGTGTATTGCAAAACGCAAAATGCACCCGGAATATGCAAACTGCAACCTGCATAGGTGTGAATGGAGCCTTAACGTACCATCCCTAAATTGTATATTAATTATTCCCCAGCACATCTCATATACGTCCATTAGGACGGCTTCCTTCTTCTCTCCTGACAAAGAGATTCTCCTTCAGGAATTAAAAAAAAAAATAGATTTTAATAAAAAAGATATTATTATAACGACTCCAAATACTCCTGTAGATAACAATTGCTTGGGTAAGGGCAGCCTTGGACCCAAGGTCGTTGGCCCCGCTCCCTGCTCTGCGAAGGCTGGGAGTCAAACTATTTGGGTAGAGTATCTCAGATCCCAATAATTTTAACTCTAGTCTCATCTCTGTCTCTCCCCCACCCCCCTCTTTTCTTTTCTCCCCCCCCCCAACAACAATCTACCTCAAGAGGTAAGCCGTGTTACTGTTTCACTTTCTCTTTTTCCTTTCTGTGTAGAATATTTAACAATGTCAGATCGCATCATTCCTTCTTATATAGATCAGGGTTCCCATCAAAGTCCTTCCGTAAATCAGGGTCCCCATCAGAGTTCCCCCTACCAGCAGGGTTCCCATTAAGGTCCCCCTTATATCAGGGTTCCCATCACAGCCACCCTTACTCACAGCTCCCCCTTACATCAGGGTCCCCATCAGAGCCCCCCCTTATATCAGGGTTCCCATCACAGCCCCCTTTACATCAGGGTCCCCATCAGAGCCCCCCCCTTATATCAGGGTTCCCATCACAGCCCCCTTTACATCAGAGTCCACATCAGAATTGCTCTTAAGATCAGAGTCCCCATCAAAGTCCTTCCTTAGATCAGGGTCCCCATAAAAGCCCTTCATTAGATCAGGGTCCCCATCAAAGTCCTTCCTTAGATCAGGGTCCCCATCAAAGCCCTTCATTAGATCAGGGTCCCCATCAAAGTCCTTCCTTAGATCAGGGTCCCCATCAAAGCCCTTCCTTAGATCAGGGTCCCCATCAAAGCCCTTCATTAGATCAGGGTCCCCATCAAAGTCCTTCCTTAGATCAGGGTCCCCATCAAAGTCGTTCCTTAGATCAGGAACCCCATCAAAGTCCTTCCTTAGATCAGGGTCCCCATCAAAGCCCTTCCTTAGATCAGGGTCCCCATCAAAGCCCTTCCTTAGACCAGGGTCCCCATCAAAGCCCTTCCTTAGATCAGGGTCCCCATCAAAGCCCTTCCTTAGATCAGGGTCCCCATCAAAGTCCTTCCTTAGATCAGGAACCCCATCAAAGTCCTTCCTTAGATCAGGAACCCCATCAAAGCCCTTCCTTAGATCAGGGTCCCCATCAAAGTCCTTCCTTAGATCAGGGTCCCCATCAAAGCCCTTCCTTAGATCAGGGTCCCCATCAAAGCCCTTCCTTAGATCAGGGTCCCCATCAAAGTCCTTCCTTAGATCAGGAACCCCATCAAAGTCCTTCCTTAGATCAGGGTCCCCATCAAAGTCCTTCCTTATATCAGGAACCCCATCAAAGCCCTTCCTTAGATCAGGGTCCCCATCAAAGTCCTTCCTTAGATCAGGAACCCCATCAAAGCCCTTCCTTAGATCAGGGTCCCCATCAAAGTCCTTCCTTAGATCAGGGTCCCCATCAAAGTCCTTCCTTAGATCAGAGTCCCCATCAAAGTCCTTCCTTAGATCAGAGTCCCCATCAAAGTCCTTCCTTAGATCAGGGTCCCCATTAAACTCCCTGTTACATCGGAAGGAGCAGAGACTATCAACATCAGCGTGCCGCAGGTGGCCTGCGGGAAATGGTTTGGCGATCCCGCACTTAAAATTTAGGACCTGCCGTGGAACTACAAAACCTACAATTATCTTCAAGACAGAACATGACTAAACCCATTTCTGTAGAGTTTTAGTAATAAGGACTTCTTGGAGAATGTAGATATTCTACACGGACAGAGAAATGCAGAATGTTGCGCTGTTCAGCTTTCACGCGGAGGGAAGAATTGTTATTTAGCAATTAAATGTTAATAGTTGAATAATTCATTAAATATAAATCAATGTCGATTAATCAAATTAAAATAATGTGCAGATCTGACATTGTCAGTTGGAATGATGCCTTAATGTTGTTTGTACTTCCCAGATCACTTCTCCCGCATTTAGAAAAGATAAACGCAGGGGAGCCATAAGAAGCTAGTAGATAAATCATAAGGTTTCCCAGAATTTCTGAAAAAATTAAATATCATTTTTGGGTGTTCTGATTAATAAAAACAACAACGTTGCATAATAATAATAAAAATAATAATAATATAATAATAATAAAAAAAATAAGAAGAAGAAGAAGAACATTTATTATTATTACTATTAATATTATTATTATATATTTTGTGCAATGGTGATGCCATAAATCATAGACATAATTTCCATTTTCTCAAAGTCTCTTGTTATTATGAAGCTGTTACTTACCAGTCTTGCAATGTTCCAGGCTCACCACCAAAGATTTCTTGTTTGCTCCTTCACCGTTGTCTGCTGTCTCCGCTCTTTAGGCTTCCTCCTGTTGTTTCTTGTAAGTCTTTATAGGCAAGCCTGTCGGGGTACACATAGGTTACTCCCTCCTTGTAATCTTATTGGCTTTCTCTTTTCATTACACCACCCAGTTCCGGCCCCGTTGCCTCTCTGATAGGTCGGTGTTCTTATCTCTAAACAGTGTCTACTCTTTTGATTTTTCTGATTATATAGAACATGCAGTAGTTAGCCAAAGCAAGACCAAAATTGACAAAGTCCAACCTATTTTACCTATTTGTTGAGCTAGAATAAGATAAAAAAAAAAAAAACACCTCTGAGGCAACTGGAGAAAGAAATTCCACTTTGCCGCCATCAGTGACTATCAAACAGATTCCCAATATGAATCCTAGTTCCCTCAGGTCAACAACTCTACAGATGAATCCTAGCTCCCCCAGGACTACCGCTCTACAGATGGATCCTAGTTCCCTCAGGACAACAACTCTACAGATGAATCCTAGTTCCCTCAGGACTACAACTCTACAGATGGATCCTAGTTCCCTCAGGACAACAACTCTTACAGATGAATCCTAGTTCCCTCAGGACAACAACTCTACAGATGAATCCTAGTTCCCTCAGGACTACCGCTCTACAGATGAATCCTAGCTCCCCCAGGACTACCGCTCTACAGATGAATCCTAGTTCCCTCAGGACTACAACTCTACAGATGAATCCTAGTTCCCTCAGGACTACCGCTCTACAGATGGATCCTAGTTCCCTCAGGACTACAACTCTACAGATGAATCCTAGCTCCCCCAGGACTATAGCTCTACAGATGGATCCTAGTTCCCCCAGGACTATAGCTCTACAGATGAATCCTAGTTCCCTCAGGACTATAGCTCTACAGATGGATGCTAGTTACCTCAGGACAACAGCTTTATGGATGAATCCTAGTTCCCTCAGGTCAACAACTCTACAGATGGATCCTCGTTCCCCAGGCCAATAACTCTACAGATGAATCCTACTTCCCTCAGGACAACAACTCTACAGATGAATCCTAGTTCCCTCAGTACAACAACTCTACAGATAAATCCTATTTCCCTCAGGATAACAGCTTTATGGATGAATCCTAGTTCCCTCAGGACAACAACTCTACAAATAAATCTTAGTTCCCACAGGTCAACAACTCTACAGATGGATCCTAGTTCCCTCAGGACTATAGCTCTACAGATGGATCCTAGTTCCCTCAGGACTACAACACTATACAGATAAACCCTGCAAACGTTTCTGCAGATTACATTTCTAATAATAACGGCTGGATATTTATTTTTATTATTTAAATATTAGGAGGAAGTTACATTTCTATCACGTCCTTTTTTCCCATTTGTGACCCCATTGAGAAGACTGTCCCTCGCTTCTCCCTTTGACACCAGGACAAGAAATTTAGGGGTTCGGCTATCAATGGTAGAGGAAAATCGAGGCGCTTGAAGTGACTTTTTATCGGGAGAGTTTTATTATCATGTTTTATTTACACGTGGGAATATATTTTCAATTTTTTTCAAACACAATTTTTAACAAGAAAGTGATTGTTCTCATCGTTCTCATCTCCACATGAAATAATATTTGGATCTATCACTATTTATGGCAGCGCTATTGTTTACCGTGATTTATTGTTCATTTTTGTGACCTCTCTCTATGTTTATTGTTAAACTACATTTCTTTATGATATGTTTACATTTTAATAACACCAAATATGTTTATTACTATTTAAAGAAGAAAAACAAATTCTTTTATATGGGACTTTTACGGCATAAAATGAATAGAAGGCGGATACAATCCTGCAGTACACGATTGATACCCCAAAAAATCCCTCCATATCATGAAGATGACGTGTTTGTGGGGTTATGGGAGTGATTTTGGGGTCATCGATGATGTACTGCGGGATTGTATCAGACTTCAATTGTTCATTTTATGATATAAAACATTTTCAGAGAATCTTAAGAAATGTGTCATTTACTGATATTGGTTCTGAATGCCATTTTTTTTGCTGTAAAAGTCCCTTATGCTGTTTTTTATTCCTGTTTAAGTCTTTAATTCAGATTCAGAATAATCTAATCCCAAAGACAATTTTTTGAATTGAGAATAACATATGGAAGATGGCATTTCCCTTTAAAAGGGTCGATTACTCCCACCATTTGTACTAAAGCAATGGGGGAGGGGGGATTTACTAAAACTGGAGCACTCAGAATCTGGTGCAGCCAATCAGCTTCTTCAATCAATCTTTGACAATAAAACCTGGAAGGCGATCGGTTTCTACGAAGAGCTGCACCAGATTTTGCACTCTCCAGGTTTAGTGTTCATTATTAGCCCCGATGAAGGGGACATAAATCTCTGATGTGTGTCGGCTCTCCTTGAACCTTGGCCACTTGCCGACCAGCCGCCGGTCATTATACTGCAGCAGGTCGGCACGTTCCCGCAAATTGCTGTAGCTGTACATCGGCCCTTTAAACCGCTCTAGCCCCGCGCCCGTTGTACGGCGGGGGACCTGATGCGCGTGGCCCGGTGGCTGCGATGTTCCGCCGGCCATGTGTGATTGTGAGCAAAAGAGCCAGAACAAGGACGTCACACACATCCCCATTCTGCCAGGAGAGGAGAGACAGATCGTTTGTTCATACTAAGTAGGAACAGCAATCTCTCTCCTCCCCTACTCAGTCCCCTCCCCCTACAGTTAGAACACACTGAGGGAACACATTTAACCCCTTGATCGCCCCCTAGTGTTAACCCCCTTCCCTGCCAGTGACATTTTCACAATAGTCACTGGTTATTTTTATAGCACTGATCGCTGTATAAATGTCAGCGGTCCCAAAAAATGTATCAAAAGTGTCCGATCTGTTCGCCGCAATGTCTCAGTTCTGCTAAAAATCGCAGATCGCCGCCATTATTGGTAAAAAAATAATAATAATAAAAAATGCCATATATCTATTCCCTATATTGTAGACGCTATAACTTTTGCGCAAACCAATCAATATATACGCTTATTGAGATTTTTTGTGTGTAAATATATATATATATATGTATAATCGGCCTAAACTGAAATTTTTTTTTATTTACTTTTTTTTGGGGGGGGGGGGGGGGGATATTTATTATAGCGAAAAGTATAGAAAAATTTTTTTTTTTCAAAATTGTATCTCTTCTTTGTTTTTAGTGCAAAAAATAAAAAAAAAACTGCAGAGGCGATCAAATACCACCAAAAGAAATTTCTATTTGTGGGGAAAAAGAAAGTCAATTTTGTTTGTGTACAGCGTCGCACGACCGCGCAATTGTCAGTTAAAGCGACTCAGTGCCGTATCGCAAAAAATGGCCTGGTCATTAAGGGGGAAATTGTTCCGGTGTCTTAAGTGGTTAAATAAACCTTCCAACACCGAACAGTCTTCCAATAATTCTAATTTTCTAACAATCTTCCAACAATCTCTTTGTTGCCAAAATGAAACAGAATTTTAATTATTTTAAACGAAGTTTAGATTCCCATCATCTAAAATGTAAGATTTTCCCGGGAATTGGCTATTTATAGAATTGCCCACAAAATCCTTCAGGGAAAAAGACGATACAAAGTCACCCCAAGAGTCTCACTATAGATATGAGACGATCGTTCTATTGGTCGGACTGTTACTTGGATTTCCGTTTTATGTTTAGCGCTATGGAAGCACTTGTGCGCTTATCTGCAATCTTCAATAAATAAGAAATTTAAAAAGAAAATGATATTAAAGACCTGCTGACCAGAATAAAAAATGTCATCCACAAACTTGTAAATATAAAATAACCCCCCCCCCCCCCCCAATGTAGGACATTTTGTAGGGCGGTGCGCCCCAATGTGTGTAAAGAAGAGAGCAGTTGTCATTTAACCACTGAAGGACCGGAAGGATTTACCCCCCGTTCATGACCAGGCCATGTTTTGCCATACGGCACTGCGTCGCTTTAACTGACAATTGCGCGGTCGTGCGACTTTGTACACAAATAAAATACACGCCCTTTTTCCCCCACAAATAGAGATTTCTTTTGGGTGGGATTTGATCACCTCTGCGGGTTTTATTTGTTGCGCTATAAACAAAGAAAGAGCGACAATTTGAAAAAAAAAAACAATTTTTTTAAACTTTTTGCTATAATGTATAAGCCAAAAAAAAAAAAAACGTATTCCTGAGTTTAGGCCGATATTTATTCTTCTACATGTTTTTGGGTAAAAAAAAAAATAAGCGTATATTGATTGGTTTTGCGCAAAAAGTTATCGCGTCTACAAACTACGGGATAGGTTTAGGGGACTTTTATTTTATTTTTTATTGTTTTTACTGATAATGGCGGCGATCTGCGATTTTCAGTGGGACTGCGACATTGCGGCGGACCAATCTGACCTCGAATGACACTTTTTGGGGACCACTGACAACATTACATTGACCAGAGCTATATAAATGCCATGATTAATGTAAAATGACACTGGCAGGGAAGGGGTTAACACTACGGGGGTGGGGGGGGGCAATTAAGGGGTTATCTGTGTTCCCTGGTGCGTGTTCTAACTGTGGGGGGGGGGGGGGTTTCCAGGGACATGACCGAGATCGACTGTACTGGAACGCACTGTAAAACGCATTGGACTGGACCCCAGTATAGTAACAAAAAGCAGGAAAAAAGAAGAAAAAAAAAAAAGCACCTGGAATGCATAAAAAACACATTAAAAAAATGCGCGTGTAGAAACGCATCCAGGACGGATCCGGAGTCTGGAGTGCGTTTTTGTGGTGTGAACAGATAATAAGAAAAACATGTTTTTTGGTTTTTTTTTAATTTTTGTTCTTTTTTCATTTATAGCGCAAAAAATAAAAAAACACCAGAGATGATTAAATACCAACATCTCTATTTATGTGGAAAAAATGATACAAATGTCACGTGTGCAGAGCGCTGTATTACCGCGTAATTGTCATTCAAGGTGTTCAGTACTGAAGTGGTTAAATTAGACGCGTTTCGCCGGTATTTGTATCCTTTGTATTCATTAATATCTATCAGAGTTGTTTTTATGACTTATAAAAGGTCTTTATGTGTCTTTAATGAACGGAATTTTGTAATAAAATTTGTCTTATTTTATGATATGTGTGTTGAGTTGTATTTGTGATTATTTATGACGATTATCTATCACTTGGTTTTCATGCGATATTTACACAGTGTAACGGTTTAGAGATTTATGCTGACAAGAAGCATATTGATTGGTGGAGAGAGCAGAGTGACGAAGATATGAGCTCCTCCCTGCGCTGCTTCTCCTTTCACTGTCCAGTCTCGGGTTGGGGGCTTGTCCGGGATGACCTGGGCTCAGGTTGAGTGATGATGACTATCAGACTGGGGACAGCAGAGAAATCTCTGGATTGAAGGTGAATATTGCAGATTATTTGGGGGTCATTTGGGCTAATTGTGATCTTTGACTTGGAGGTCGGCTTCTGTAACGAACACGACCTACATGAAGGTGAGGGGGGGTGGGGGTGGGGTGTGGGGGGGGGGGGCAGGAAATGTTAACCTACATTCGTTCAGCGGGCTGAATAAGACTTCTCTCTCTCTGAGGTTTTCACAAGTTAATCCAGAAACTGCAAATAATTTGTTTCACTTTCAAAAAACGCTACAAAATAAAAGTGTCAGAAGTTTCAGAAGGGACTACCCAATGATGGGGGAGGTGAGAGGTGAGAGCACCGCAGAGCATTGCACATGGCAGAGAGCTGTGTATTAGGAGAGGGATTTACTATAATCCACCCCACATCATTCATATATCCCCCTCCCTCCCCCATCCATTCATATATCCCCCCTCCTCCCCCATCCATTCAATTATCCCCCTCCCCGCCATCCATTCATGTATTCCCCCCTCCTCCCCCATCCATTCATATATCCCCCTCCTCCCCCATCCATTCAATTATCCCCCTCCCCGCCATCCATTCATATATCCCCCTCCTCCCCATCCATTCATATATCCCCCCTCCTCCCCCATGCATTCATATATCCCTCCTCCTCCCCATCCATTCATATATACCCCCTCCTCCCCCATCCATTCATATATCCCCCCTCCTCCCTCATCCATTCATATATCACCCCTCCTCCCCCATCTATTCATATATCCCCCTCCTCCCCATCCATTCATATATCCCCCTCCTCCCCCATCCATTCATATATCCCCCCTCCTCCCTCATCCATTCATATATCCCCCCTCCTCCCCCATCTATTCATATATCCCCCTCCTCCCCATCCATTCATATATCCCCCCTCCTCCCCCATCCATTCAATTATCCCCCTCCCCGCCATCCATTCATATATCCCCCTCCTCCCCATCCATTCATATATCCCCCCTCCTCCCCCATGCATTCATATATC
>JBBDGP010005521.1:0-70410 GCA_037952835.1 Lithobates septentrionalis
CAGACTGTCTGTAAAAATTAGGAACAACGGTCTGGCAATCACCTGACTGAGTTCCCTAAGTACCCTCGGATGCAAGCCATCTGGTCCCGGTGATTTATTAATGTTAAGTTTCTCAAGTCTAATTTTAATTCTGTCCTCTGTTAACCATGGAGGTGCTTCCTGTGTTGTGTCATGAGGATAAACACTGCAGTTTTGGTTACTGAAGCCCCCCGATTCACTCGTGAAGACTGAGGAGAAGAATAAATTCATTACCTTCACCATCTCCCCATCCTTTGTAACCAGATGTCCTTCCTCATTCTTTATGGGGCCAATATGGTCTGTCCTCCCTTTTTTACTGTTTACATACTTAAAGAATTTCTTGGGATTTTTTTTGCTCTCCTCCGCTATGTGTCTTTCATGTTCTATCTTAGCCGTCCTAATTGCACCCTTACATTTCTTATTGCATTCTTTGTAAAGTCTGAATGCTGATGATGATCCCTCAACCTTGTATTTTTTGAAGGCCTTCTCCTTTGCTTTTATATGCATTTTTACATCGGAGTTAAGCCATCCAGGATGTTTGTTCGCTCTTTTAAATTTATTACCCAATGGGATACATTGGCTAATGCCCTTATTTAATATGCTCTTAAAGCAAACCCATCTCTCCTCTGTATTCTTTGTTCCTAATATTTTATCCCAATTTATGCCTTTTAGCAAGGTTTGTAGTTTAGGGAAGTTGGCTCTTTTGAAATTCAGTGTCTTTGTATTCCCTTCATGTCTCCTATTTGTGTGATTTATACTGAAACTAATTGACCTGTGATCGCTGTTCCCTAAATTGCCCCGTATTTCCACATCTGTGATCAGGTCTGTATTGTTGGTAATCAGTAGATCTAGTAATGTTTTATTTCTAGTTGGTGCGTCTACCATCTGACCCATAAAATTGTCCTGCAAGACATTAAGGAACTGGCGAGCCTTAAATGAATGCGCGGTTCCCTCCGCCCAGTCTAGATCCGTCTCCACTTCCTCCCTCAGGTTAGGGGGCCTATAGCATACTCCCAGTATTATTTTCCCTTAGCTTCATCCCTTTGGAGCTCTACCCATAAAGATTCCACCTCCTCCCTAGCCCCCTCAGTGATGTCATCTCTCAGATTCACTTGTACATTATTCTTGATATATAGGCATACCCCTCCCCCTTTTTTACCTTCTCTATCCTTGCGGTATAGGGTATACCCTTGAATGTTTGCCAGCCAATCATGAGAGCTGTTGAACCAGGTCTCTGAAATTCCCACAAAATCCAAATCCTCCTTGTACAACAGGGGACTTGCCGAGGACTTGCCGGGGACATGCTGAGGACTTGCCGAGGACTTGCCGGGGACTTGCCGAGGACTTGCCGAGGACTTGCCGGGGACTTGCCGAGGACTTGCCGAGGACTTGCCGGGGACTTGCCGAGGACATGCTGAGGACTTGCCGGGGACTTGCCGAGGACATGCTGAGGACTTGCCGGGGACTTGCCAGGGACATGCTGAGGACTTGCCGAAGACTTGCCGGGGACATGCTGAGGACTTGCCGGGGACTAGCCGGGGACTTGCCGAAGACTTGCCGGGGACATGCTGAGGACTTGCCGGGGACTTGCCGGGGACATGCTGAGGACTTGCCGGGGACTTGCCGGGGACATGCTGAGGACTTGCCGGGGACATGCTGAGGACTTGCCGGGGACATGCTGAGGACTTGCCGAGGACTTGCCGGGGACTTGCCGAGGACATGCCGGGGACTTGCCGAGGACTTGCCGGGGACTTGCCGAGGACTTGCCGGGGACTTGCCGAAGACTTGCCGAAGACTTGCCGGGGACTTGCCGGGGACTTGCCGAAGACTTGCCGGGGACTTGCCGGGGACTTGCCGAAGACTTGCCGAAGACTTGCCGGGGACTTGCCGAAGACTTGCCGAAGACTTGCCGGGGACTTGCCGGGGACTTGCCGAAGACTTGCCGGGGACTTGCCGGGGACTTGCCGAAGACTTGCCGAAGACTTGCCGGGGACTTGCCGGGGACTTGCCGAAGACTTGCTGAGGACATGCCGGGGACTTGCCGGGTCTGTCACAGGTACTTTGACTGGTGGAGAGGGCGCAGGCTCTCCATGTCCCTCCTAATGCAGCACATCCACTTGTACAAGTGTGAAGGACAAGGGACAACATCTTCTGGAGGAACTCTGCATACAACACATGTGGCTCCTCGGAGTTGGGGAATTGCCTTAATCTATGACTTTCACATGACCTTGGTCTTCACCTGGTCCAGGGTATTGGTGAGCACACCTTTGGGCGAGGAGTCACCCCCTGTCTGGGGACAAGTGACCCCGTTCATCTCCTGGCACCGCCCCAGGGTATTGGTGAGCACACCTTTGGGCGAGGAGTCACCCCTGTCTGGGGACAAGTGACCCCCGTTCATCTCCTGGCACCGCCCCAGGGTATTGGTGAGCACACCTTTGGGCGAGGAGTCACCCCTGTCTGGGGACAAGTGACCCCGTTCATCTCCTGGCACCGCCCCAGGGTATTGGTGAGCACACCTTTGGGCGAGGAGTCACCCCTGTCTGGGGACAAGTGACCCCGTTCATCTCCTGGCATCACCCCAGGGTATTGGTGAGCACACCTTTGGGCGAGGAGTCACCCCTGTCTGGGGACAAGTGACCCCGTTCATCTCCTGGCATCGCCCCAGGGTATTGGTGAGCACACCTTTGGGCGAGGAGTCACCCCTGTCTGGGGACAAGTGACCCCGTTCATCTCCTGGCATCGCCCCAGGGTATTGGTGAGCACACCTTTGGGCGAGGAGTCACCCCTGTCTGGGGACAAGTGACCCCGTTCATCTCCTGGCATCACCCCAGGGTAGACCTCCTACGTGACCCACACTTGGTGCCCAACCAGTTAATGAGGAACCTGGAGGTGGCGTCACCTTCTCACACGTCTCCCGATAACAGAACCTCCTTTATCACCCTGACAATACATTCCATCACTTTTATGATTGTAATCAGTTACTAAGTAGCCAAGCCTATTAAAATCCTCAAAGAGAAGAGGTGCGGGCGGGGTCAGGTGTGGGTGAGATCAGGTGAGGGCGGAGTCAGGTGAGGGCGAGATCAGGTGAGGGCGGAGTCAGGTGAGGGCGAGATCAGGTGAGGGCGGAGTCAGGTGAGGGCGGGGTCAGTGCTGTTTTTTTCCATAAAATGACAGAAACTGGCCAGAGAGATGAAGAAGATGATGGCGTCCATAAGAGGAGTGTGGGGGGCGCTGCTGCTTCTAAGTCTAGGTGAGTACTTACCTGAGAGGAGTGTGGGGGGCGCTGCTGCTTCTAAGTCTAGGTGAGTACTTACCTGAGAGGAGTGTGGGGGGCGCTGCTGCTCCTAAGTCTAGGTGAGTACTTACCTGAGAGGAGTGTGGGGGGCGCTGCTGCTTCTAAGTCTAGGTGAGTACTTACCTGAGAGGAGTGTGGGGGGCGCTGCTGCTTCTAAGTCTAGGTGAGTACTTACCTGAGAGGAGTGTGGGGGGCGCTGCTGCTTCTAAGTCTAGGTGAGTACTTACCTGAGAGGAGTGTGGGGGGCGCTGCTGCTCCTAAGTCTAGGTGAGTACTTACCTGAGAGGAGTGTGGGGGGCGCTGCTGCTTCTAAGTCTAGGTGAGTACTTACCTGAGAGGAGTGTGGGGGGCGCTGCTGCTCCTAAGTCTAGGTGAGTACTTACCTGAGAGGAGTGTGGGGGGCGCTGCTGCTTCTAAGTCTAGGTGAGTACTTACCTGAGAGGAGTGTGGGGGGCGCTGCTGCTTCTAAGTCTAGGTGAGTACTTACCTGAGAGGAGTGTGGGGGGCGCTGCTGCTTCTAAGTCTAGGTGAGTACTTACCTGAGAGGAGTGTGGGGGGCGCTGCTGCTCCTAAGTCTAGGTGAGTACTTACCTGAGAGGAGTGTGGGGGGCGCTGCTGCTTCTAAGTCTAGGTGAGTACTTACCTGAGAGGAGTGTGGGGGGCGCTGCTGCTCCTAAGTCTAGGTGAGTACTTACCTGAGAGGAGTGTGGGGGGCGCTGCTGCTTCTAAGTCTAGGTGAGTACTTACCTGAGAGGAGTGTGGGGGGCGCTGCTGCTTCTAAGTCTAGGTGAGTACTTACCTGAGAGGAGTGTGGGGGGCGCTGCTGCTTCTAAGTCTAGGTGAGTACTTACCTGAGAGGAGTGTGGGGGGCGCTGCTGCTCCTAAGTCTAGGTGAGTACTTACCTGAGAGGAGTGTGGGGGGCGCTGCTGCTTCTAAGTCTAGGTGAGTACTTACCTGAGAGGAGTGTGGGGGGCGCTGCTGCTTCTAAGTCTAGGTGAGTACTTACCTGAGAGGAGTGTGGGGGGCGCTGCTGCTCCTAAGTCTAGGTGAGTACTTACCTGAGAGGAGTGTGGGGGGCGCTGCTGCTTCTAAGTCTAGGTGAGTACTTACCTGAGAGGAGTGTGGGGGGCGCTGCTGCTTCTAAGTCTAGGTGAGTACTTACCTGAGAGGAGTGTGGGGGGCGCTGCTGCTTCTAAGTCTAGGTGAGTACTTACCTGAGAGGAGTGTGGGGGGCGCTGCTGCTCCTAAGTCTAGGTGAGTACTTACCTGAGAGGAGTGTGGGGGGCGCTGCTGCTTCTAAGTCTAGGTGAGTACTTACCTGAGAGGAGTGTGGGGGGCGCTGCTGCTCCTAAGTCTAGGTGAGTACTTACCTGAGAGGAGTGTGGGGGGCGCTGCTGCTTCTAAGTCTAGGTGAGTACTTACCTGAGAGGAGTGTGGGGGGCGCTGCTGCTTCTAAGTCTAGGTGAGTACTTACCTGAGAGGAGTGTGGGGGGCGCTGCTGCTTCTAATTCTAGGTGAGTACTTACCTGAGAGGAGTGTGGGGGGCGCTGCTGCTCCTAAGTCTAGGTGAGTACTTACCTGAGAGGAGTGTGGGGGGCGCTGCTGCTTCTAAGTCTAGGTGAGTACTTACCTGAGAGGAGTGTGGGGGGCGCTGCTGCTTCTAAGTCTAGGTGAGTACTTACCTGAGAGGAGTGTGGGGGGCGCTGCTGCTTCTAAGTCTAGGTGAGTACTTACCTGAGAGGAGTGTGGGGGGCGCTGCTGCTCGTAAGTCTAGGTGAGTACTTACCTGAGAGGAGTGTGGGGGGGCGCTGCTGCTTCTAAGTCTAGGTGAGTACTTACCTGAGAGGAGTGTGGGGGGCGCTGCTGCTTCTAAGTCTAGGTGAGTACTTACCTGAGAGGAGTGTGGGGGGCGCTGCTGCTTCTAAGTCTAGGTGAGTACTTACCTGAGAGGAGTGTGGGGGGCGCTGCTGCTTCTAAGTCTAGGTGAGTACTTACCTGAGAGGAGTGTGGGGGGCGCTGCTGCTTCTAAGTCTAGGTGAGTACTTACCTGAGAGGAGTGTGGGGGGCGCTGCTGCTTCTAAGTCTAGGTGAGTACTTACCTGAGAGGAGTGTGGGGGGCGCTGCTGCTCCTAAGTCTAGGTGAGTACTTACCTGAGAGGAGTGTGGGGGGCGCTGCTGCTTCTAAGTCTAGGTGAGTACTTACCTGAGAGGAGTGTGGGGGGCGCTGCTGCTCCTAAGTCTAGGTGAGTACTTACCTGAGAGGAGTGTGGGGGGCGCTGCTGCTTCTAAGTCTAGGTGAGTACTTACCTGAGAGGAGTGTGGGGGGCGCTGCTGCTTCTAAGTCTAGGTGAGTACTTACCTGAGAGGAGTGTGGGGGGCGCTGCTGCTTCTAAGTCTAGGTGAGTACTTACCTGAGAGGAGTGTGGGGGGCGCTGCTGCTTCTAAGTCTAGGTGAGTACTTACCTGAGAGGAGTGTGGGGGGCGCTGCTGCTCCTAAGTCTAGGTGAGTACTTACCTGAGAGGAGTGTGGGGGGGCGCTGCTGCTTCTAAGTCTAGGTGAGTACTTACCTGAGAGGAGTGTGGGGGGCGCTGCTGCTTCTAAGTCTAGGTGAGTACTTACCTGAGAGGAGTGTGGGGGGCGCTGCTGCTTCTAAGTCTAGGTGAGTACTTACCTGAGAGGAGTGTGGGGGGCGCTGCTGCTTCTAAGTCTAGGTGAGTACTTACCTGAGAGGAGTGTGGGGGGCGCTGCTGCTTCTAAGTCTAGGTGAGTACTTACCTGAGAGGAGTGTGGGGGGCGCTGCTGCTCCTAAGTCTAGGTGAGTACTTACCTGAGAGGAGTGTGGGGGGCGCTGCTGCTCCTAAGTCTAGGTGAGTACTTACCTGAGAGGAGTGTGGGGGGCGCTGCTGCTCCTAAGTCTAGGTGAGTACTTACCTGAGAGGAGTGTGGGGGGCGCTGCTGCTTCTAAGTCTAGGTGAGTACTTACCTGAGAGGAGTGTGGGGGGCGCTGCTGCTCCTAAGTCTAGGTGAGTACTTACCTGAGAGGAGTGTGGGGGGCGCTGCTGCTTCTAAGTCTAGGTGAGTACTTACCTGAGAGGAGTGTGGGGGGGCGCTGCTGCTTCTAAGTCTAGGTGAGTACTTACCTGAGAGGAGTGTGGGGGGCGCTGCTGCTTCTAAGTCTAGGTGAGTACTTACCTGAGAGGAGTGTGGGGGCGCTGCTGCTCTAAGTCTAGGTGAGTACTTACCTGAGAGGAGTGTGGGGGGCGCTGCTGCTTCTAAGTCTAGGTGAGTACTTACCTGAGAGGAGTGTGGGGGCGCTGCTGCTTCTAAGTCTAGGTGAGTACTTACCTGAGAGGAGTGTGGGGGGCGCTGCTGCTTCTAAGTCTAGGTGAGTACTTACCTGAGAGGAGTGTGGGGGGCGCTGCTGCTTCTAAGTCTAGGTGAGTACTTACCTGAGAGGAGTGTGGGGGGCGCTGCTGCTCCTAAGTCTAGGTGAGTACTTACCTGAGAGGAGTGTGGGGGGCGCTGCTGCTCCTAAGTCTAGGTGAGTACTTACCTGAGAGGAGTGTGGGGGGCGCTGCTGCTTCTAAGTCTAGGTGAGTACTTACCTGAGAGGAGTGTGGGGGGCGCTGCTGCTTCTAAGTCTAGGTGAGTACTTACCTGAGAGGAGTGTGGGGGGCGCTGCTGCTTCTAAGTCTAGGTGAGTACTTACCTGAGAGGAGTGTGGGGGGCGCTGCTGCTTCTAAGTCTAGGTGAGTACTTACCTGAGAGGAGTGTGGGGGGCGCTGCTGCTTCTAAGTCTAGGTGAGTACTTACCTGAGAGGAGTGTGGGGGGCGCTGCTGCTTCTAAGTCTAGGTGAGTACTTACCTGAGAGGAGTGTGGGGGGCGCTGCTGCTTCTAAGTCTAGGTGAGTACTTACCTGAGAGGAGTGTGGGGGGCGCTGCTGCTTCTAAGTCTAGGTGAGTACTTACCTGAGAGGAGTGTGGGGGGCGCTGCTGCTTCTAAGTCTAGGTGAGTACTTACCTGAGAGGAGTGTGGGGGGCGCTGCTGCTTCTAAGTCTAGGTGAGTACTTACCTGAGAGGAGTGTGGGGGGCGCTGCTGCTTCTAAGTCTAGGTGAGTACTTACCTGAGAGGAGTGTGGGGGGCGCTGCTGCTTCTAAGTCTAGGTGAGTACTTACCTGAGAGGAGTGTGGGGGGCGCTGCTGCTTCTAAGTCTAGGTGAGTACTTACCTGAGAGGAGTGTGGGGGGCGCTGCTGCTTCTAAGTCTAGGTGAGTACTTACCTGAGAGGAGTGTGGGGGGCGCTGCTGCTTCTAAGTCTAGGTGAGTACTTACCTGAGAGGAGTGTGGGGGGCGCTGCTGCTTCTAAGTCTAGGTGAGTACTTACCTGAGAGGAGTGTGGGGGGCGCTGCTGCTTCTAAGTCTAGGTGAGTACTTACCTGAGAGGAGTGTGGGGGGCGCTGCTGCTTCTAAGTCTAGGTGAGTACTTACCTGAGAGGAGTGTGGGGGGCGCTGCTGCTTCTAAGTCTAGGTGAGTACTTACCTGAGAGGAGTGTGGGGGGCGCTGCTGCTCCTAAGTCTAGGTGAGTACTTACCTGAGAGGAGTGTGGGGGGCGCTGCTGCTTCTAAGTCTAGGTGAGTACTTACCTGAGAGGAGTGTGGGGGGCGCTGCTGCTTCTAAGTCTAGGTGAGTACTTACCTGAGAGGAGTGTGGGGGGCGCTGCTGCTTCTAAGTCTAGGTGAGTACTTACCTGAGAGGAGTGTGGGGGGCGCTGCTGCTTCTAAGTCTAGGTGAGTACTTACCTGAGAGGAGTGTGGGGGGCGCTGCTGCTTCTAAGTCTAGGTGAGTACTTACCTGAGAGGAGTGTGGGGGGCGCTGCTGCTTCTAAGTCTAGGTGAGTACTTACCTGAGAGGAGTGTGGGGGGCGCTGCTGCTTCTAAGTCTAGGTGAGTACTTACCTGAGAGGAGTGTGGGGGGCGCTGCTTCTAAGTCTAGGTGAGTACTTACCTGAGAGGAGTGTGGGGGGCGCTGCTGCTTCTAAGTCTAGGTGAGTACTTACCTGAGAGGAGTGTGGGGGGCGCTGCTGCTCCTAAGTCTAGGTGAGTACTTACCTGAGAGGAGTGTGGGGGGCGCTGCTGCTCCTAAGTCTAGGTGAGTACTTACCTGAGAGGAGTGTGGGGGGCGCTGCTGCTTCTAAGTCTAGGTGAGTACTTACCTGAGAGGAGTGTGGGGGGCGCTGCTGCTCCTAAGTCTAGGTGAGTACTTACCTGAGAGGAGTGTGGGGGGCGCTGCTGCTTCTAAGTCTAGGTGAGTACTTACCTGAGAGGAGTGTGGGGGGCGCTGCTGCTTCTAAGTCTAGGTGAGTACTTACCTGAGAGGAGTGTGGGGGGCGCTGCTGCTTCTAAGTCTAGGTGAGTACTTACCTGAGAGGAGTGTGGGGGGCGCTGCTGCTCCTAAGTCTAGGTGAGTACTTACCTGAGAGGAGTGTGGGGGGCGCTGCTGCTTCTAAGTCTAGGTGAGTACTTACCTGAGAGGAGTGTGGGGGGCGCTGCTGCTCCTAAGTCTAGGTGAGTACTTACCTGAGAGGAGTGTGGGGGGCGCTGCTGCTTCTAAGTCTAGGTGAGTACTTACCTGAGAGGAGTGTGGGGGGCGCTGCTGCTTCTAAGTCTAGGTGAGTACTTACCTGAGAGGAGTGTGGGGGGCGCTGCTGCTTCTAAGTCTAGGTGAGTACTTACCTGAGAGGAGTGTGGGGGGCGCTGCTGCTTCTAAGTCTAGGTGAGTACTTACCTGAGAGGAGTGTGGGGGGCGCTGCTGCTTCTAAGTCTAGGTGAGTACTTACCTGAGAGGAGTGTGGGGGGCGCTGCTGCTTCTAAGTCTAGGTGAGTACTTACCTGAGAGGAGTGTGGGGGGCGCTGCTGCTTCTAAGTCTAGGTGAGTACTTACCTGAGAGGAGTGTGGGGGGCGCTGCTGCTTCTAAGTCTAGGTGAGTACTTACCTGAGAGGAGTGTGGGGGGCGCTGCTGCTCCTAAGTCTAGGTGAGTACTTACCTGAGAGGAGTGTGGGGGGCGCTGCTGCTTCTAAGTCTAGGTGAGTACTTACCTGAGAGGAGTGTGGGGGGCGCTGCTGCTTCTAAGTCTAGGTGAGTACTTACCTGAGAGGAGTGTGGGGGGCGCTGCTGCTCCTAAGTCTAGGTGAGTACTTACCTGAGAGGAGTGTGGGGGGCGCTGCTGCTTCTAAGTCTAGGTGAGTACTTACCTGAGAGGAGTGTGGGGGGCGCTGCTGCTCCTAAGTCTAGGTGAGTACCTACCTGAGAGGAGTGTGGGGGGCGCTGCTGCTTCTAAGTCTAGGTGAGTACTTACCTGAGAGGAGTGTGGGGGGCGCTGCTGCTTCTAAGTCTAGGTGAGTACTTACCTGAGAGGAGTGTGGGGGGCGCTGCTGCTTCTAAGTCTAGGTGAGTACTTACCTGAGAGGAGTGTGGGGGGCGCTGCTGCTTCTAAGTCTAGGTGAGTACTTACCTGAGAGGAGTGTGGGGGGCGCTGCTGCTTCTAAGTCTAGGTGAGTACTTACCTGAGAGGAGTGTGGGGGGCGCTGCTGCTCCTAAGTCTAGGTGAGTACTTACCTGAGAGGAGTGTGGGGGGCGCTGCTGCTTCTAAGTCTAGGTGAGTACTTACCTGAGAGGAGTGTGGGGGGCGCTGCTGCTTCTAAGTCTAGGTGAGTACTTACCTGAGAGGAGTGTGGGGGGCGCTGCTGCTTCTAAGTCTAGGTGAGTACTTACCTGAGAGGAGTGTGGGGGGCGCTGCTGCTTCTAAGTCTAGGTGAGTACTTACCTGAGAGGAGTGTGGGGGGCGCTGCTGCTTCTAAGTCTAGGTGAGTACTTACCTGAGAGGAGTGTGGGGGGCGCTGCTGCTCCTAAGTCTAGGTGAGTACTTACCTGAGAGGAGTGTGGGGGGCGCTGCTGCTCCTAAGTCTAGGTGAGTACTTACCTGAGAGGAGTGTGGGGGGCGCTGCTGCTTCTAAGTCTAGGTGAGTACTTACCTGAGAGGAGTGTGGGGGGCGCTGCTGCTTCTAAGTCTAGGTGAGTACTTACCTGAGAGGAGTGTGGGGGGCGCTGCTGCTTCTAAGTCTAGGTGAGTACTTACCTGAGAGGAGTGTGGGGGGCGCTGCTGCTTCTAAGTCTAGGTGAGTACTTACCTGAGAGGAGTGTGGGGGGCGCTGCTGCTCCTAAGTCTAGGTGAGTACCTACCTGAGAGGAGTGTGGGGGGCGCTGCTGCTTCTAAGTCTAGGTGAGTACTTACCTGAGAGGAGTGTGGGGGGCGCTGCTGCTTCTAAGTCTAGGTGAGTACTTACCTGAGAGGAGTGTGGGGGGCGCTGCTGCTTCTAAGTCTAGGTGAGTACTTACCTGAGAGGAGTGTGGGGGGCGCTGCTGCTTCTAAGTCTAGGTGAGTACTTACCTGAGAGGAGTGTGGGGGGCGCTGCTGCTTCTAAGTCTAGGTGAGTACTTACCTGAGAGGAGTGTGGGGGGCGCTGCTGCTCCTAAGTCTAGGTGAGTACTTACCTGAGAGGAGTGTGGGGGGCGCTGCTGCTTCTAAGTCTAGGTGAGTACTTACCTGAGAGGAGTGTGGGGGGCGCTGCTGCTTCTAAGTCTAGGTTAGTACTTACCTGAGAGGAGTGTGGGGGGCGCTGCTGCTTCTAAGTCTAGGTGAGTACTTACCTGAGAGGAGTGTGGGGGGCGCTGCTGCTCCTAAGTCTAGGTGAGTACTTACCTGAGAGGAGTGTGGGGGGCGCTGCTGCTCCTAAGTCTAGGTGAGTACTTACCTGAGAGGAGTGTGGGGGGCGCTGCTGCTTCTAAGTCTAGGTGAGTACTTACCTGAGAGGAGTGTGGGGGGCGCTGCTTCTAAGTCTAGGTGAGTACTTACCTGAGAGGAGTGTGGGGGGCGCTGCTGCTTCTAAGTCTAGGTGAGTACTTACCTGAGAGGAGTGTGGGGGGCGCTGCTGCTCCTAAGTCTAGGTGAGTACTTACCTGAGAGGAGTGTGGGGGGCGCTGCTGCTCCTAAGTCTAGGTGAGTACTTACCTGAGAGGAGTGTGGGGGGCGCTGCTGCTTCTAAGTCTAGGTTAGTACTTACCTGAGAGGAGTGTGGGGGGCGCTGCTGCTCCTAAGTCTAGGTGAGTACCTACCTGAGAGGAGTGTGGGGGGCGCTGCTGCTTCTAAGTCTAGGTGAGTACTTACCTGAGAGGAGTGTGGGGGGCGCTGCTGCTCCTAAGTCTAGGTGAGTACTTACCTGAGAGGAGTGTGGGGGGCGCTGCTGCTTCTAAGTCTAGGTGAGTACTTACCTGAGAGGAGTGTGGGGGGCGCTGCTGCTTCTAAGTCTAGGTGAGTACTTACCTGAGAGGAGTGTGGGGGGCGCTGCTGCTTCTAAGTCTAGGTGAGTACTTACCTGAGAGGAGTGTGGGGGGCGCTGCTGCTTCTAAGTCTAGGTGAGTACTTACCTGAGAGGAGTGTGGGGGGCGCTGCTGCTCCTAAGTCTAGGTGAGTACCTACCTGAGAGGAGTGTGGGGGGCGCTGCTGCTTCTAAGTCTAGGTGAGTACTTACCTGAGAGGAGTGTGGGGGGCGCTGCTGCTCCTAAGTCTAGGTGAGTACTTACCTGAGAGGAGTGTGGGGGGCGCTGCTGCTTCTAAGTCTAGGTGAGTACTTACCTGAGAGGAGTGTGGGGGGCGCTCCTCGGTCTAGGTGAGTACTTACCTGAGAGGAGTGTGGGGGGCGCTGCTGCTTCTAAGTCTAGGTGAGTACTTACCTGAGAGGAGTGTGGGGGGCGCTGCTGCTTCTAAGTCTAGGTGAGTACCTACCTGAGAGGAGTGTGGGGGGCGCTGCTGCTCCTAAGTCTAGGTGAGTACTTACCTGAGAGGAGTGTGGGGGGCGCTGCTGCTCCTAAGTCTAGGTGAGTACTTACCTGAGAGGAGTGTGGGGGGCGCTGCTGCTTTTAAGTCTAGGTGAGTACCTACCTGAGAGGAGTGTGGGGGGGCGCTGCTGCTTCTAAGTCTAGGTGAGTACTTACCTGAGAGGAGTGTGGGGGGCGCTGCTGCTTCTAAGTCTAGGTGAGTACTTACCTGAGAGGAGTGTGGGGGCATTGCTGCTTCTAAGTCTAGGTGAGTACTTACCTTAGAGGAGTATGGGGGGCGCTCCTCAGTCTAGGTGAGTACTTACCTGAGAGGAGTGTGGGGGGCGCTGCTGCTCCTAAGTCTAGGTGAGTACCTACCTGAGAGGAGTGTGGGGGTGCTCCTCGGTCTAGGTGAGTACTTACCTGAGAGGAGTGTGGGGGGCGCTCCTCAGTCTAGGTGAGTACTTACCTGAGAGGAGTGTGGGGGGAGCTCCTCAGTCTAGGTGAGTACCTACCTGAGAGGAGTGTGGGGGGTGCTGCTGCTCCTAAGTCTAGGTGAGTACCTACCTGAGAGGAGTGTGGGGGGCGCTCCTCAGTCTAGGTGAGTACCTACCTGAGAGGAGTGTGGGGGGTGCTGCTGCTCCTAAGTCTAGGTGAGTACCTACCTGAGAGGAGTGTGGGGGGTGCTCCTCGGTCTAGGTGAGTACTTACCTGAGAGGAGTGTGGGGGGTGCTCCTCAGTCTAGGTGAGTACTTACCTGAGAGGAGTGTGGGGGGCGCTCCTCAGTCTAGGTGAGTACTTACCTGAGAGGAGTGTGGGGGGTGCTCCTCAGTCTAGGTGAGTACTTACCTGAGAGGAGTGTGGGGGGCGCTGCTGCTCCTAAGTCTAGGTGAGTACTTACCTGAGAGGAGTGTGGGGGGCGCTGCTGCTCCTAAGTCTAGGTGAGTACCTACCTGAGAGGAGTGTGGGGGGCGCTGCTGCTTCTAAGTCTAGGTGAGTACTTACCTGAGAGGAGTGTGGGGGGCATTGCTGCTTCTAAGTCTAGGTGAGTACTTACCTGAGAGGAGTGTGGGGGGCGCTGCTGCTCCTAAGTCTAGGCGAGTACCTACCTGAGAGGAGTGTGGGGGGTGCTCCTCGGTCTAGGTGAGTACTTACCTGAGAGGAGTGTGGGGGGCGCTCCTCAGTCTAGGTGAGTACCTACCTGAGAGGAGTGTGGGGGGTGCTGCTGCTCCTAAGTCTAGGTGAGTACCTACCTGAGAGGAGTGTGGGGGGTGCTCCTCGGTCTAGGTGAGTACTTACCTGAGAGGAGTGTGGGGGGCGCTCCTCAGTCTAGGTGAGTACTTACCTGAGAGGAGTGTGGGGGGTGCTCCTCGGTCTAGGTGAGTACTTACCTGAGAGGAGTGTGGGGGGTGCTCCTCAGTCTAGGTGAGTACTTACCTGAGAGGAGTGTGGGGGGCGCTCCTCAGTCTAGGTGAGTACTTACCTGAGAGGAGTGTGGGGGGTGCTCCTCAGTCTAGGTGAGTACTTACCTGAGAGGAGTGTGGGGGGCGCTGCTGCTTCTAAGTCTAGGTGAGTACTTACCTGAGAGGAGTGTGGGGGCGCTGCTGCTCCTAAGTCTAGGTGAGTACCTACCTGAGAGGAGTGTGGGGGGCGCTGCTGCTCCTAAGTCTAGGTGAGTACTTACCTGAGAGGAGTGTGGGGGGCGCTGCTGCTCCTAAGTCTAGGTGAGTACCTACCTGAGAGGAGTGTGGGGGGCGCTGCTGCTTCTAAGTCTAGGTGAGTACTTACCTGAGAGGAGTGTGGGGGGCGCTGCTGCTTCTAAGTCTAGGTGAGTACTTACCTGAGAGGAGTGTGGGGGGCGCTGCTGCTTCTAAGTCTAGGTGAGTACTTACCTGAGAGGAGTGTGGGGGGCGCTGCTGCTCCTAAGTCTAGGTGAGTACCTACCTGAGAGGAGTGTGGGGGGCGCTGCTGCTTCTAAGTCTAGGTGAGTACTTACCTGAGAGGAGTGTGGGGGGCGCTGCTGCTTCTAAGTCTAGGTGAGTACTTACCTGAGAGGAGTGTGGGGGGCGCTGCTGCTTCTAAGTCTAGGTGAGTACTTACCTGAGAGGAGTGTGGGGGGCGCTGCTGCTTCTAAGTCTAGGTGAGTACTTACCTGAGAGGAGTGTGGGGGGCGCTGCTGCTTCTAAGTCTAGGTGAGTACTTACCTGAGAGGAGTGTGGGGGGCGCTGCTGCTCCTAAGTCTAGGTGAGTACCTACCTGAGAGGAGTGTGGGGGGCGCTGCTGCTTCTAAGTCTAGGTGAGTACTTACCTGAGAGGAGTGTGGGGGGCGCTCCTCAGTCTAGGTGAGTACTTACCTGAGAGGAGTGTGGGGGGCGCTGCTGCTCCTAAGTCTAGGTGAGTACCTACCTGAGAGGAGTGTGGGGGGTGCTCCTCAGTCTAGGTGAGTACTTACCTGAGAGGAGTGTGGGGGGTGCTCCTCAGTCTAGGTGAGTACTTACCTGAGAGGAGTGTGGGGGGCGCTCCTCAGTCTAGGTGAGTACTTACCTGAGAGGAGTGTGGGGGTGCAGCTACTACTCTGTGGGTGGTGAGTACTTGGCTTTACTGGTCTACTTACCTCTCCTATCACCTACCTGTACATATGATCGGATTGTTGGCCAACAAATCTGCAGACTTTTGTCTGAAGGGCGTGGCCTAATCTTGTCCTCCATACACATGGCACACAATTGTCGGCCAACAATCACGAAGGTGAGAAGGTAGTGATGTACGACGTGGTTTGTCAGCTCTTTAGCGTCACCCTCTGGGCTCCTCTGTAATTTCATGTTGGTGAAGTTTGGTGTTGATTTGTGATTCATCATCCAGACATCCGAGGAGATCAATATTATCATTATTATTATCGTTGTGACTTTATTTTGTTGGATAATAAAGATTTGATTTGTTGTATTTTCTATATTTTTAGTGAAGTTCTATCACCAGAGATCACCTGCCTGTCCTCTTCTCCTCTCCTCGCGCTCTCCTCCTCTCCTCGTGCTCTTCTCCTCTCCTCGCACTCTTCTCCTCTCCTCATGTTCTCCTCCTCTCCTCGTGCTCTTCTCCTCTCCTCATGCTCTTCTCCTCTCCTCGCACTCTTCTCCTCTCCTAGCGCTCTTCTCCTCTCCTCGCACTCTTCTCCTCATGCTCTTCTCCTCTCCTCGCGCTCTCCTCCTCTCCTTGCGCTCTTCTTCTCTCCTCGTGCTCCTCTCCTCGCACTCTTCTCCTCGTGCTCTTCTCCTCTCCTCGCGCTCTTCTCCTCTCCTCGTGCTCTTCTCCTCTCCTCGCACTCTTCTCCTCTCCTCATGTTCTCCTCCTCTCCTCGCGCTCTTCTCCTCTCCTCGTGCTCTTCTCTTCTCCTCATGCTCTTCTCCTCATGCTCTTCTCCTCTCCTCGCACTCTTCTCCTCTCCTAGCGCTCTTCTCCTCTCCTCGCACTCTTCTCCTCTCCTAGCGCTCTTCTCCTCTCCTCGCACTCTTCTCCTCATGCTCTTCTCCTCTCCTCGCGCTCTCCTCCTCTCCTTGCGCTCTTCTTCTCTCCTCGTGCTCCTCTCCTCGCACTCTTCTCCTCGTGCTCTTCTCCTCTCCTCGCGCTCTTCTCCTCTCCTCGTGCTCTTCTCCTCTCCTCGCACTCTTCTCCTCTCCTCATGTTCTCCTCCTCTCCTCGCGCTCTTCTCCTCTCCTCGTGCTCTTCTCTTCTCCTCATGCTCTTCTCCTCATGCTCTTCTCCTCTCCTCGCACTCTTCTCCTCTCCTAGCGCTCTTCTCCTCTCCTCGCACTCTTCTCCTCATGCTCTTCTCCTCTCCTCGCGCTCTCCTCCTCTCCTTGCGCTCTTCTTCTCTCCTCGCGCTCCTCTCCTCGCACTCTTCTCCTCGTGCTCTTCTCCTCTCCTCGCACTCTTCTCTTTCTGCTCCTCTCCTCGCGCTCTTCTCCTCTCCTCTCCTCGCGCTCTTCTCCTCTCCTCGCGCTCTTCTCCTCGTGCTCTTCTTCTCTCCTCACACTCTTCTCCTCTCCTCATGCCCTTCTCCTTTCCTCGCGCTCTCCTCCTCTCCTCACGCTCTTCTCCTCTCCTCGCACTCTTCTCCTCGTGCTCTTCTCCTCTCCTCGCACTCTCCTCCTCTCCTCATGCTCTTCTCCTCTCCTCGCGCTCTCCTCCTCTCCTCGCGCTCTTCTCCTCTCCTCGCACTCTTCTCCTCGTGCTCTTCTCTTCTCCTCATGCTCTTCTCCTCTCCTCGCACTCTTCTCCTCTCCTAGCGCTCTTCTCCTCTCCTCGCACTCTTCTCCTCATGCTCTTCTCCTCTCCTCGCGCTCTTCTCCTCTCCTTGCGCTCTTCTTCTCTCCTCGCACTCCTCTCCTCGCACTCTTCTCCTCGTGCTCTTCTCCTCTCCTCGCACTCTTCTCTTTGTGCTCTTCTCCTCTCCTCGCACTCTTCTCCTCGTGCTCTTCTCCTTTCCTCGCACTCTTCTCCTCGTGCTCTTCACCTCTCCTTAAGCTCTTCTCCTCTTCTTGCGCTTTTCTTCTCTCCTCGCGCTCTTCTCCTCTCCTCGCGCTCTTCTCCTCTCCTCGCGCTCTCCTCCTCTCCTCGCGCTCTCCTCCTCTCCTCGCACTCTTCTCCTCGTGCTCTTCTCCTCTCCTCACACTCTTCTCCTCTCCTCATGCTCTTCTTCTCTCCTCGCGCTCTTCTCCTCTCCTCGCACTCTTCTCCTCTCCTCGCACTCTTCTCCTCTCCTCGCACTCTCCTCCTCTCCTCGTGCTCTTCTTCTCTCCTCGCGCTCTTCTTCTCTCCTTGCGCTCTTCTCCTCTCCTCGTGCTCTTCTCCTCTCCTTGCACTCTTCTCCTCTCCTCGCGCTCTTCTCCTCTCCTCGCGCTCTTCTCCTCTCCTCGCGCTTTCCTCCTCTCCTCATGCTCTTCTCCTCTCCTTGCACTCTTCTCCTCGTGCTCCTCTCCTCGCACTCTTCTCCTCGTGCTCTTCTCCTCTCCTCGCACTCTTCTCCTCGTGCTCTTCACCTCTCCTCACGCTCTTCTCCTCTCCTTGTGCTCTTCTTCTCTCCTCGCGCTCTTCTTCTCTCCTTGCGCTCTTCTCCTCTCCTCGTGCTCTTCTCCTCTCCTTGCACTCTTCTCCTCTCCTCGCGCTCTTCTCCTCTCCTCGCGCTCTTCCCCTCTCCTCGCACTTTCCTCCTCTCCTCATGCTCTTCTCCTCTCCTTGCACTCTTCTCCTCGTGCTCCTCTCCTCACACTCTTCTCCTCGTGCTCTTCTCCTTTCCTCGCACTCTTCCCCTCGTGCTCTTCTCCTCTCCTCGCACTCTTCTCCTCGTGCTCTTCTCCTTTCCTCGCACTCTTCCCCTCGTGCTCTTCTCCTTTCCTCGCACTCTTCCCCTTGTGCTCTTCTCCTATCCTCACACTCTTCTCCTCGCACTCTTCTCCTCGCGCTCTTCTCCTCTCCTCACGCTCTTCTTCTCTGCTCGCGCTCTTCTCCTCTCCTCGTGCTCTTCTCTTCTCCTTGCACTCTTCTTCTCTCCTCGCACTCTTCTCCTCTCCTCGCGCTCTTCTTCTCTCCTCGCGCTCTCCTCCTCTCCTCGCGCTCTCCTCCTCTCCTCGCGCTCTCCTCCTCTCCTCGTGCTCTCCTCCTCTCCTCGCGCTCTTCTTCTCTCCTCGTGCTCTATTTCTCTCCTCGCACTCTTCTCCTCTCCTCGCACTCTTCTTCTCTCCTCGCGCTCTTCTCTTCTCCTCGCGCTCTCCTCTCCTAGCACTCTTCTCGTGCTCTTCTCCTCTCCTTGCACTCCTCTTCTCTCCTCCCGCTCTTCTCCTCTCCTTGCGCTCTTCTTCTCTTCTCCTCTCCTCGCGTTCTCCTCCTCTCCTCATGCTCTTCTCTTCTCCTCATGCTCTTCTCTTCTCCTCATGCTCTTCTCCTCTCCTCGCACTCTTCTCCTCGTGCTCTTCTCCTCTCCTCGCACTCTTCTCCTCGCACTCTTCTCCTCGTGCTCTTCTCCTTTTCTTGTGCTCTTCTCCTCTCCTTGCACTCTTCTTCTCTCCTCGTGCTCTTCTCCTCTCCTCACGCTCTTCTTCTCTCCTCCCGCTCTTCTTCTCTCCTCGCGCTCTCCTCCTCTCCTCATGCTCTTCTCTTCTCCTCATGGTCTTCTCCTCTCCTCGCACTCTTCTCCTCGTGCTCTTCTCCTCTCCTCGCACTCTTCTCCTCATGCTCTTCTCCTCTCCTCTCACTCTTCTCCTCGCGCTCTTCTCCTCTCCTCGCGCTCTTCTCCTCTCCTCGCGCTCTCCTCCTCTCCTCGCACTCTTCTCCTCGTGCTCCTCTCCTCGCACTCTTCTCCTCGTGCTCTTCTCCTCTCCTCGCACTCTTCTCCTCGTGCTCTTCACCTCTCCTCACGCTCTTCTCCTCTCCTTGTGCTCTTCTTCTCTCCTCGCGCTCTTCTTCTCTCCTTGCGCTCTTCTCCTCTCCTCGTGCTCTTCTCCTCTCCTCTCACTCTTCTCCTCGCGCTCTTCTCCTCTCCTCGCGCTCTTCTCCTCTCCTCGCGCTCTCCTCCTCTCCTCGCACTCTTCTCCTCGTGCTCTTCTCCTCTCCTCACACTCTTCTCCTCTCCTCATGCTCTTCTTCTCTCCTCGCGCTCTTCTCCTCTCCTCGCACTCTTCTCCTCTCCTCGCACTCTTCTCCTCTCCTCGCGCTCTCCTCCTCTCCTCGCGCTCTTCTCCTCTCCTCGCGCTCTTCTCCTCTCCTCGTGCTCTTCTCCTCTCCTCGCACTCTTCTCCTCTCCTCGTGCTCTTCTCCTCTCCTCGCACTCTTCTCCTCTCCTCGCGCTCTCCTCCTCTCCTCGCGCTCTTCTCCTCTCCTCGCACTCTTCTCCTCGTGCTCTTCTCTTCTCCTCATGCTCTTCTCCTCATGCTCTTCTCCTCTCCTCGCACTCTTCTCCTCTCCTCGCGCTCTTCTCCTCTCCTTGCGCTCTTCTTCTCTCCTCGCGCTCCTCTCCTCGCACTCTTCTCCTCGTGCTCTTCTCCTCTCCTCACACTCTTCTCTTTGTGCTCCTCTCCTCGCACTCTTCTCCTCGTGCTCTTCTCCTCTCCTCGCACTCTTCTCCTCGTGCTCTTCACCTCTCCTCACGCTCTTCTCCTCTCCTCGCGCTCTTCTTCTCTCCTCTCGCTCTTCTTCTCTCCTTGCGCTCTTCTCCTCTCCTCGTGCTCTTCTCCTCTCCTCGTGCTCTTCTCCTCTCCTTGCACTCTTCTCCTCTCCTCGCGCTCTTCTCCTCTCCTCGCGCTCTTCTCCTCTCCTCGCGCTTTCCTCCTCTCCTCATGCTCTTCTCCTCTCCTTGCACTCTTCTCCTCGTGCTCCTCTCCTCGCACTCTTCTCCTCGTGCTCTTCTCCTCTCCTCGCACTCTTCTCCTCGTGCTCTTCACCTCTCCTCACGCTCTTCTCCTCTCCTTGTGCTCTTCTTCTCTCCTCGCGCTCTTCTTCTCTCCTTGCGCTCTTCTCCTCTCCTCGTGCTCTTCTCCTCTCCTTGCACTCTTCTCCTCTCCTCGCGCTCTTCTCCTCTCCTCGCGCTCTTCCCCTCTCCTCGCACTTTCCTCCTCTCCTCATGCTCTTCTCCTCTCCTTGCACTCTTCTCCTCGTGCTCCTCTCCTCACACTCTTCTCCTCGTGCTCTTCTCCTTTCCTCGCACTCTTCCCCTCGTGCTCTTCTCCTCTCCTCGCACTCTTCTCCTCGTGCTCTTCTCCTTTCCTCGCACTCTTCCCCTCGTGCTCTTCTCCTTTCCTCGCACTCTTCCCCTTGTGCTCTTCTCCTATCCTCACACTCTTCTCCTCGCACTCTTCTCCTCGCGCTCTTCTCCTCTCCTCACGCTCTTCTTCTCTGCTCGCGCTCTTCTCCTCTCCTCGTGCTCTTCTCCTTGCACTCTTCTTCTCTCCTCGCACTCTTCTCCTCTCCTCGCGCTCTTCTTCTCTCCTCGCGCTCTTCTTCTCTCCTCGCGCTCTCCTCCTCTCCTCGCGCTCTCCTCCTCTCCTCGTGCTCTCCTCCTCTCCTCGCGCTCTTCTTCTCTCCTCGTGCTCTATTTCTCTCCTCGCACTCTTCTCCTCTCCTCGCACTCTTCTTCTCTCCTCGCGCTCTTCTCTTCTCCTCGCGCTCTCCTCTCCTAGCACTCTTCTCGTGCTCTTCTCCTCTCCTTGCACTCCTCTTCTCTCCTCCCGCTCTTCTCCTCTCCTTGCGCTCTTCTTCTCTTCTCCTCTCCTCGCGTTCTCCTCCTCTCCTCATGCTCTTCTCTTCTCCTCATGCTCTTCTCTTCTCCTCATGCTCTTCTCCTCTCCTCGCACTCTTCTCCTCGTGCTCTTCTCCTCTCCTCGCACTCTTCTCCTCATGCTCTTCTCCTCTCCTCGCACTCTTCTCCTCGCACTCTTCTCCTCGTGCTCTTCTCCTTTTCTTGTGCTCTTCTCCTCTCCTTGCACTCTTCTTCTCTCCTCGTGCTCTTCTCCTCTCCTCACGCTCTTCTTCTCTCCTCCCGCTCTTCTTCTCTCCTCGCGCTCTCCTCCTCTCCTCATGCTCTTCTCTTCTCCTCATGGTCTTCTCCTCTCCTCGCACTCTTCTCCTCGTGCTCTTCTCCTCTCCTCGCACTCTTCTCCTCATGCTCTTCTCCTCTCCTCTCACTCTTCTCCTCGCACTCTTCTCCTCGTGCTCTTCTCCTCTCCTCGTGCTCTTCTCCTCTCCTTGCACTCTTCTTCTCTCCTCGTGCTCTTCTCCTCTCCTCGTGCTCTTCTTCTCTCCTCACGCGCTTCTCATCTCCTCGCGCTCTTCTCCTCTCCTTGCGCTCTTTTTCTCTCCTCGCGCTCTTCTCCTCTCCTCGCGCTCTTCTCCTCTCCTCGCGCTCTTCTTCTCTCCTCACGCTCTTCTCCTCTCCTTGCGCTCTTCTCCTCTCCTCGCGCTCTTCTCCTCTCCTCGCGCTCTTCTCCTCTCTTCACGCTCTTCTCCTCTCCTCGTGCTCTCCTCCTCTCCTTATGCTCTTCTTCTCTCCTCCCGCTCTTCGTCTCTCCTCGCGCTCTTCTCCTCTCCTCGCGCTCTTCTTCTCTCCTCGCGCTCTTCTTCTCTCCTCCCGCTCTTCTCCTCTCCTCGGGCTCTTCTCCTCTCCTCGTGCTCTCCTCCTCTCCTTATGCTCTTCTCCTCTCCTCGCACTCTTCTCCTCGTGCTCTTCTCCTCTCCTCGTGCTCTTCTCCTCTCCTTGCACTCTTCTTCTCTCCTCCCGCTCTTCGTCTCTCCTCGCGCTCTTCTCCTCTCCTCGCGCACGACTTCTCTCCTCCCGCTCTTCATCTCTCCTCGCGCTCTTCTCCTCTCCTCGCGCTCTTCTCCTCTCCTCGCGCTCTTCTCCTCTCCTCGCGCTCTTCTCCTCTCCTCGCGCTCTTCTTCTCTCCTCATGCTCTTCTCCTCACCTCGCACTCTTCTCCTCGTGCTCTTCTCCTCTCCTCGCACTCTTCTCCTCATGCTCTTCTCCTCTCCTCTCACTCTTCTCCTCGCACTCTTCTCCTCGTGTTCTTCTCCTCTCCTCGTGCTCTTCTCCTCTCCTTGCACTCTTCTTCTCTCCTCGTGCTCTTCTCGTCTCCTCACGCTCTTCTCCTCTCCTCACGCTCTTCTTCTCTCCTCGTGCTCTTCTCCTCTCCTCACGCTCTTCTTCTCTCCTCGCGCTCTCCTCCTCTCCTCATGCTCTTCTCTTCTCCTCATGGTCTTCTCCTCTCCTCGCACTCTTCTCCTCGTGCTCTTCTCCTCTCCTCTCACTCTTCTCCTCGCACTCTTCTCCTCGTGTTCTTCTCCTCTCCTCGTGCTCTTCTCCTCTCCTTGCACTCTTCTTCTCTCCTCGTGCTCTTCTCCTCTCCTCACGCTCCTCTTCTCTCCACTTCTCCTCTCTTCGCTCTCTTCTCATCTCCTCGCGCTCTTCTCCTCTCCTTGCGCTCCTTTTTCTCTCCTCGCGCTCTTCTCCTCTCCTCTCGTTCTTCTCCTCTCCTCGCGCTCTTCTCCTCTCCTCGCGCTCTTCTTCTCTCCTCACGCTCTTCTTCTCTCCTCGCGCTCTTCTTCTCTCCTCCCGCTCTTCTCCTCTCCTCGCGCTCTTCTCCTCTCCTTATGCTCTTCTTCTCTCCTCCCGCTCTTCGTCTCTCCTCGCGCTCTTCTCCTCTCCTTGCGCTCTTCTCCTCTCCTCGCGCTCTTCTTCTCTCCTCCCGCACTTCGTCTCTCCTCGCGCTCTTCTCCTCTCCTCGCGCTCTTCTCCTCTCCTCGCGCTCTTCTCCTCTCCTCGCGCTCTTCTCCTCTCCTCGCGCTCTTCTTCTCTCCTCGCGCTCTTCGTCTCTCCTCGCGCTCTTCTCCTCTCCTCGCGCTCTTCTCCTCTCCTCGCGCTCTTCTCCTCTCCTCGTGCTCTTCTTCTCTCCTCCCGCTCTTCGTCTCTCCTCGCGCTCTTCTCCTCTCCTCGCGCTCTTCTCCTCTCCTCGCGCTCTTCTTCTCTCCTCCCGCTCTTCGTCTCTCCTCGCGCTCTTCTCCTCTCCTCGCACTCTTCTCCTCTCCTCGCGCTCTTCTCCTCTCCTCGCGCTCTTCTTCTCTCCTCCCGCTCTTCGTCTCTCCTCGCGCTCTTCTCCTCTCCTCGCGCTCTTCTCCTCTCCTCCCGCTCTTCGTCTCTCCTCGCACTCTTCTCCTCTCCTCGCGCTCTTCTCCTCTCCTCGCGCTCTCCTCCTCTCCTCATGCTCTTCTCCTCTCACTCTTCTTCTCACACTCTTCTCCTCGTGCTCTTCTCCTCTCCTCGTGCTCTTCTCTTCTCCTTGCACTCTTCTTCTCTCCTCGCGCTCTTCTCCTCTCCTCACGCTCTTCTCCTCTCCTCACGCTCTTCTCCTCTCCTCACGCTCTTCTTCTCTCCTCACGCTCTTCTCCTCTCCTCACGCTCTTCTTCTCTCCTCGCACTCTTCTTCTCTCCTCGCGCTCTCCTCCTCTCCTCATGCTCTTCTCTTCTCCTCATGGTCTTCTCCTCTCCTCGCACTCTTCTCCTCGTGCTCTTCTCCTCTCCTCGCACTCTTCTCCTCATGCTCTTCTCCTCTCCTCTCACTCTTCTCCTCGCACTCTTCTCCTCGTGCTCTTCTCCTCTCCTCGTGCTCTTCTCCTCTCCTTGCACTCTTCTTCTCTCCTCGTGCTCTTCTCCTCTCCTCACGCTCCTTTTCTCTCCTCTTCTCCTCTCCTCGCTCTCTTCTCCTCTCCTCGCGCTCTTCTCCTCTCCTCGCGCTCTTCTTCTCTCCTCACGCTCTTCTCCTCTCCTCACGCTCTTCTCCTCTCCTTGCGCTCTTCTCCTCTCCTCACGCTCTTCTCCTCTCCTCGTGCTCTCCTCCTCTCCTTATGCTCTTCTCCTCTCCTCGTGCTCTTCTCCTCTCCTCGCGCTCTTCTTCTCTCCTCCCGCTCTTCTCCTCTCCTCCCGCTCTTCTCCTCTCCTCGCGCTCTTCTCCTCTCCTCGTGCTCTTCTCCTCTCCTCACGCTCTCCTCCTCTCCTCGCGCTCTCCTCCTCTCCTCGTGCTCTCCTCTTCTCCTCGCGTTCTTCTCCTCTCCTTGCGCTCTACTTCTCCTCGCGCTCTTCTCCTCTCCTTGCACTCTACTTCTCCTCGCGCTCTTCTCATCTCCTTGCGCTCTTCTTCTCTCCTCGCGCGCTTCTTCTCTCCTCGCGCTCTTCTTCTCTCCTCGTGCTCTTCTCCTCTCCTTGCGCTCTTCTTCTCTCCTCGCGCTCTTCTCCTCTCCCTGCGCTCTTCTCCTCTCCTCGCGCTCTTCTCCTCTCCTCGCGCTCTTCTCGTGCTCTTCTCCTCTCCTCTCACTCTTCTCCTCGTGCTCTTCTCCTCTCCTTGCACTCTTCTCTTCTCCTCATGCTCTCATCACACTCTCTTCTCTTCTCTCCACAGGGACGGCAGTTCTTTGTAGCCCGGCCATCAGCCTGAAGGAAGGAGAGAGTAAGACTTCATCCAATCAGATGTTCTGTATATAGGAGAGGAGCTCCCCGGAGATTATATATGATGTCATTATCACATTATATGACCCCAGACTGGAGATTATAGATGTTCTGTATATTGGAGAGGAGCTCCCCGGAGATTATATATGATGTCATTATCACATTTTATGACCCCAGACTGGAGATTATAGATGTTCTGTATATTGGAGAGGAGCCCCCTGGGGTATAGTCAGGGACGCTCCTCATAAATGGACTTGTCCGGAGTAGTTATCCTGGTCGATTGATGGAGGTCTATTGATTTCTCCCTATGTTTGGCCTTGTTGCACTTTTCTTTTCTACCACCAGGTGGCCGGGTATTTGGTGGCATTAGATATGAGAAGGACAACCCAAGGTCAGATTATGGGTATATGGGGTATCTCAGGAAATGGGCGGTGGTTATTTGGATCCCTTGGCCTGCTGGGAGAACCTCTATATTCGGATGGAGTCAGGTGATCGATGTTCTGTACCACCTGGACGGCTGTCTGGTTGGACGCGTGTCGTGTTGCCTGGACTGCTAGGCCGGAGATTGGGCCTATTCTGGGGACATCTGGCTTCCAGGCTGTCTGAGGGTCTATCCAGAACCAAGAGAGCAGCTCAGGGTTGGGATGAGGAAGGAGAAAACCCAGCAAAGCACGATCCCATCTGCTACATCCCCCGAGAGGCAATCAGATGTTCCCTAGATGAATTCTACCCATAAATGTTGGTGTCCGGTGTCAGGGGTTCACGCCAAGGGTAGCACTTTAAGGACACCACCACTCGCTTTTATCCATTTCAGGGCTGGTTTTGCCCACTTTTATTCAAAAGAAAGTTCAAAGAAAACACAGAAGATTCCCCCGGAGGGGTATTCAGTATTTCAGACCTCCCGGCTTGCTCTCCAGATCAGGCCTTACACTTTAGGGCCTTGGTCTCCTACAGACCGGACGCTCAGCACCTCCGTGTATACAGCAAGTAGCTTCGTTCTACACCGACTCCCACCTCTCTCCTAGGTGAGACCCTACTGACTCCCAGACCTCCTGTCCACAGGGTGGAGTCCTCTCCAACTGGGAGCCTAGAGCCTGGCCATACACCTATCCTAGGTGAGACCCTACTGATTCCCAGACCTCCTGTCCACAGGGTGGAGTCCTCTCCAACTGGGAGCCTAGAGCCTGGCCATACACCTATCCTAGGTGAGACCCTACTGACTCCCAGACCTCCTGTCCACAGGGTGGAGTCCTCTCCAACTGGGAGCCTAGAGCCTGGCCATACACCTATCCTAGGTGAGACCCTACTGATTCCCAGACCTCCTGTCCACAGGGTGGAGTCCTCTCCAACTGGGAGCCTAGAGCCTGGCCATACACCTATCCTAGGTGAGACCCTACTGACTCCCAGACCTCCTGTCCACAGGGTGGAGTCCTCTCCAACTGGGAGCCTAGAGCCTGGCCATACACCTATCCTAGGTGAGACCTTACTGACACCCAGACCTCCTGTCCACAGGGTGGAGTCCTCTCCAACTGGGAGCCTAGAGCCTGGCCATACACCTATCCTAGGTGAGACCCTACTGACACCCAGACCTCCTGTCCACAGGGTGGAGTCCTCTCCAACTGGGAGCCTAGAGCCTGGCCATACACCTATCCTAGGTGAGACCCTACTGACACCCAGACCTCCTGTCCACAGGGTGGAGTCCTCTCCAACTGGGAGCCTAGAGCCTGGCCATACACCTATCCTAGGTGAGACCCTACTGACTCCCAGACCTCCTGTCCACAGGGTGGAGTCCTCTCCAACTGGGAGCCTAGAGCCTGGCCATACACCTATCCTAGGTGAGACCCTACTGACTCCCAGACCTCCTGTCCACAGGGTGGAGTCCTCTCCAACTGGGAGCCTAGAGCCTGGCCATACACCTATCCTAGGTGAGACTCTACTGACTCCCAGACCTCCTGTCCACAGGGTGGAGTCCTCTCCAACTGGGAGCCTAGAGCCTGGCCATACACCTATCCTAGGTGAGACCCTACTGACTCCCAGACCTCCTGTCCACAGGGTGGAGTCCTCTCCAACTGGGAGCCTAGAGCCTGGCCATACACCTATCCTAGGTGAGACCCTACTGATTCCCAGACCTCCTGTCCACAAGGTGGAGTCCTCCCCAACTGGGAGCCTAGAGCCTGGCCATACACCTATCCTAGGTGAGACTCTACTGACTCCCAGACCTCCTGTCTACAGGGTGGAGTCCTCCAACTGGGAGCCTAGAGCCTGGCCATACACCTATCCTAGGTGAGACTCTACTGACTCCCAGACCTCCTGTCTACAGGGTGGAGTCCTCTCCAACTGGGAGCCTAGAGCCTGGCCATACACCTATCCTAGGTGAGACCCTACTGACTCCCAGACCTCCTGTCCACAGGGTGGAGTCCTCTCCAACTGGGAGCCTAGAGCCTGGCCATACACCTATCCTAGGCGAGACTCTACTGACTCCCAGACCTCCTGTCCACAGGGTGGAGTCCTCTCCAACTGGGAGCCTAGAGCCTGGCCATACACCTATCCTAGGTGAGACCCTACTGACTCCCAGACCTCCTGTCCACAGGGTGGAGTCCTCTCCAACTGGGAGCCTAGAGCCTGGCCATACACCTATCCTAGGTGAGACCCTACTGACTCCCAGACCTCCTGTCCACAGGGTGGAGTCATCTCCAACTGGGAGCCTAGAGCCTGGCCATACACCTATCCTAGGTGAGACCCTACTGATTCCCAGACCTCCTGTCCACAAGGTGGAGTCCTCCCCAACTGGGAGCCTAGAGCCTGGCCATACACCTATCCTAGGTGAGACTCTACTGACTCCCAGACCTCCTGTCTACAGGGTGGAGTCCTCCAACTGGGAGCCTAGAGCCTGGCCATACACCTATCCTAGGTGAGACTCTACTGACTCCCAGACCTCCTGTCTACAGGGTGGAGTCATCTCCAACTGGGAGCCTAGAGCCTGGCCATACACCTATCCTAGGTGAGACCCTACTGACTCCCAGACCTCCTGTCTACAGGGTGGAGTCATTTCCAACTGGGAGCCTAGAGCCTGGCCATACACCTATCCTAGGTGAGACCCTACTGACTCCCAGACCTCCTGTCTACAGGGTGGAGTCATTTCCAACTGGGAGCCTAGAGCCTGGCCATACACCTATCCTAGGTGAGACCCTACTGACTCCCAGACCTCCTGTCTACAGGGTAGAGTCCTCCAACTGGAAGCCTAGAGCCTGGCCATACACCTATCCTAGGTGAGACCCTACTGACTCCCAGACCTCCTGTCCACAGGGTGGAGTCATCTCCAACTGGGAGCCTAGAGCCTGGCCATACACCTATCCTAGGTGAGACCCTACTGACTCCCAGACCTCCTGTCTACAGGGTGGAGTCCTCCAACTGGGAGCCTAGAGCCTGGCCATACACCTATCCTAGGTGAGACTCTACTGACTCCCAGACCTCCTGTCCACAGGGTGGAGTCATCTCCAACTGGGAGCCTAGAGCCTGGCCATACACCTATCCTAGGTGAGACCCTACTGACTCCCAGACCTCCTGTCCACAGGGTGGAGTCCTCCAACTGGGAGCCTAGAGCCTGGCCATACACCTATCCTAGGTGAGACTCTACTGACTCCCAGACCTCCTGTCCACAGGGTGGAGTCCTCCAACTGGGAGCCTAGAGCCTGGCCATACACCTATCCTAGGTGAGACCCTACTGACTCCCAGACCTCCTGTCTACAGGGTGGAGTCATCTCCAACTGGGAGCCTAGAGCCTGGCCATACACCTATCCTAGGTGAGACCCTACTGACTCCCAGACCTCCTGTCTACAGGGTAGAGTCCTCTCCAACTGGGAGCCTAGAGCCTGGCCATACACCTATCCTAGGTGAGACTCTACTGACTCCCAGACCTCCTGTCTACAGGGTGGAGTCCTCAACAACTGGGAGCCTAGAGCCTGGCCATACACCTATCCTAGGTGAGACCCTACTGACACCCAGACCTCCTGTCTACAGGGTGGAGTCCTCTCCAACTGGGAGCCTAGAGCCTGGCCATACACCTATCCTAGGTGAGACTCTACTGACTCCCAGACCTCCTGTCCACAGGGTGGAGTCCTCTCCAACTGGGAGCCTAGAGCCTGGCCATACACCTATCCTAGGTGAGACCCTACTGACTCCCAGACCTCCTGTCTACAGGGTGGAGTCCTCTCCAACTGGGAGCCTAGAGCCTGGCCATACACCTATCCTAGGTGAGACTCTACTGACTCCCAGACCTCCTGTCCACAGGGTAGAGTCCTCCAACTGGGAGCCTAGAGCCTGGCCATACACCTATCCTAGGTGAGACTCTACTGACTCCCAGACCTCCTGTGTACAGGGTGGAGTCCTCTCCAACTGGGAGCCTAGAGCCTGGCCATACACCTATAGATTATCTGCAGATTTTCTATGGTCAGATGGAAAAAGTGGAACAGATTCCTCCAACTACGCTGAACTGTGTGGATGGAAGAATCTCCCACTGGGCCAAGCTTCCATATCTTACTAGTCGGCCCCGCTGGCTCTCACAATACCTGAACATTCTGATTGGGTGCAGGAATTGTTTAGGTTGAGAACCAGCGGGGCCGACTAGCAAGATACTGAAGCTTGGCCCACTGGGAGATTCCTCCATCCACACACAGTTTAGCGTAGATGGAGGAATCTGTTGCTCTTTTTCCATCTAACCATAGAAAATCTGCAGATAATCTATAGGTGTATGGCCGGCCTTAATCTGGTGAATAAAGCCCAGAACACAGCTGACCCATCAGTGAACTTTATTAGACCTGAATCCTGGGAGGGAACCGCCCTTCTACACCACTTATATTACATGTATACTCTTCCTCCTCAGATGCAGAATTTCCGTGCAATTATCCCGGCTACCAGAACCCACGTGTGGAGTGGAAGTTCACATCCGGCACTGACACCACCTTGGTGTACTATGATGGGGAACTGACAGGTAAGTCACCCACTACCTCCTCCATCTCCTGCCCAGGTAAATGGCCCTCTATTTACAGCATGTGGTGAGAGGGGGTAGACACAAAACAAGTTGGGGAGGATATCGGGGACAGATATAAATCATGGGGGGGATATTGGTGAGATGGGACACCCAACAATTATGGGTGGGGAGGTGGAGATTGGGGGGTGGTTTTTCCATCATCAATCCCCTGCTATAAGCTGTATTAGAGGGTGGAGTTGGGACAGATGAGGTGTCCTCCAGGTATTCTCCATTAATATGTTGGTTTCTCTCATAGCACCCTATAAGAGCCGGGCGACCTACTTCCCACAAGGCCTCCGGCTGAGTTCGGTGACCAGGAAGGACAGTGGGGAATATTCGTGTGAGGTGACCGGAAAGGATGCCAGCGGGAATCCGCAGTACTACCCGGACAAGACTCAGCTGGTGGTGTTGGGTGAGAATATTGGTGACCTCAGTACTGTGACTTTCTAGGATGGGTTGGGATGACCTCTCACTTTCTGTTCTTCTTCTTCAGTTCCCCCCTCTGTGCCCATCGCTCAGGTACCAACTTCTGTCAGTACCGGGAGTACCGCAACCCTTTACTGCATTGAGAAGGACGCCTCACCACCGCCAACCTTCACCTGGTACAAGAATGGTGTCCTGATGCCCCCAAACCCCAAGGACAGCCCCACCTTCCAGAACTCCAGCTACACCATCGATCCAACAACTGGACAACTGGTAAGCTGCAAACCCATGTGCCAGTCACTGACCCATCCACTGTACTAGGTATAGATCAGGTATTGGTATAGTGATCCATCCACTGTACTAGGTATAGATCAGGGATTGGTATAGTGACCCATCCATTGTACTAGGTATAGATCAGGTATTGGTATAGTGACCCATCCCCTGTACTAGGTAAAGATCAGGGATTGGTATAGTGACCCATCCACTGTACTAGGTATAGATCAGGTATTGGTATAGTGACCCATCCCCTGTACTAGGTAAAGATCAGGGATTGGTATAGTGACCCATCCACTGTACTAGGTATAGATCAGGTATTGGTATAGTGACCCATCCCCTGTACTAGGTAAAGATCAGGTATTGGTATAGTGACCCATCCCCTGTACTAGGTAAAGATCAGGGATTGGTATAGTGACCCATCCACTGTACTAGGTATAGATCAGGTATTGGTATAGTGATCCATCCACTGTACTAGGTATAGATCAGGTATTGGTATAGTGACCCATCCACTGTACTAGGTATAGATCAGGGATTGGTATAGTGATCCATCCACTGTACTAGGTATAGATCAGGGATTGGTATAGTGACCCATCCATTGTACTAGGTATAGATCAGGTATTGGTATAGTGACCCATCCCCTGTACTAGGTAAAGATCAGGGATTGGTATAGTGACCCATCCACTGTACTAGGTATAGATCAGGTATTGGTATAGTGATCCATCCACTGTACTAGGTATAGATCAGGGATTGGTATAGTGATCCATCCATTGTACTAGGTATAGATCAGGTATTGGTATAGTGACCCATCCATTGTACTAGGTAAAGATCAGGGATTGGTATAGTGACCCATCCATTGTACTAGGTATAGATCAGGTATTGGTATAGTGACCCATCCACTGTACTAGGTATAGATCAGGTATTGGTATAGTGATCCATCCACTGTACTAGGTATAGATCAGGTATTGGTATAGTGATCCATCCATTGTACTAGGTATAGATCAGGGATTGGTATAGTGACCCATCCATTGTACTAGGTATAGATCAGGTATTGGTATAGTGACCCATCCACTGTACTAGGTATAGATCAGGTATTGGTATAGTGACCCATCCATTGTACTAGGTATAGATCAGGTATTGGTATAGTGACCCATCCCCTGTACTAGGTAAAGATCAGGGATTGGTATAGTGACCCATCCACTGTACTAGGTATAGATCAGGTATTGGTATAGTGATCCATCCACTGTACTAGGTATAGATCAGGTATTGGTATAGTGACCCATCCACTGTACTAGGTATAGATCAGGTATTGGTATAGTGATCCATCCACTGTACTAGGTATAGATCAGGTATTGGTATAGTGATCCATCCACTGTACTAGGTATAGATCAGGTATTGGTATAGTGATCCATCCCCTGTACTAGGTATAGATCAGGTATTGGTATAGTGACTCATCCACTGTACTAGGTATAGATCAGGTATTGGTATAGTGACCCATCCATTGTACTAGGTATAGATCAGGTATTGGTATAGTGATCCTTCCACTGTACTAGGTATAGATCAGGTATTGGTATAGTGATCCATCCACTGTACTAGGTATAGATCAGGGATTGGTATAGTGACCCATCCACTGTACTAGGTATAGATCAGGTATTGGTATAGTGATCCATCCACTGTACTAGGTATAGATCAGGTATTGGTATAGTGACCCATCCACTGTACTAGGTATAGATCAGGTATTGGTATAGTGACCCATCTATTGTACTAGGTATAGATCAGGTATTGGTATAGTGACCCATCCACTGTACTAGGTATAGATCAGGTATTGGTATAGTGACCCATCCACTGTACTAGGTATAGATCAGGTATTGGTATAGTGATCCATCCACTGTACTAGGTATAGATCAGGGATTGGTATAGTGACCCATCCCTGTACTAGGTATAGATCAGGTATTGGTATAGTGATCCATCCACTGTACTAGGTATAGATCAGGGATTGGTATAGTGATCCATCCACTGTACTAGGTATAGATCAGGTATTGGTATAGTGATCCATCCATTGTACTAGGTATAGATCAGGTATTGGTATAGTGATCCATCCACTGTACTAGGTATAGATCAGGGATTGGTATAGTGATCCATCCACTGTACTAGATATAGATCAGGGATTGGTATAGTGACCCATCTATTGTACTAGGTATAGATCAGGTATTGGTATAGTGACCCATCCACTGTACTAGGTATAGATCAGGTATTGGTATAGTGACCCATCCACTGTACTAGGTATAGATCAGGTATTGGTATAGTGACCCATCCCCTGTACTAGGTAAAGATCAGGGATTGGTATAGTGACCCATCCACTGTACTAGGTAAAGATCAGGGATTGGTATAGTGACCCATCCATTGTACTAGGTATAGATCAGGGATTGGTATAGTGACCCATCCATTGTACTAGGTATAGATCAGGTATTGGTATAGTGACCCATCCCCTGTACTAGGTAAAGATCAGGGATTGGTATAGTGACCCATCCACTGTACTAGGTATAGATCAGGTATTGGTATAGTGATCCATCCACTGTACTAGGTATAGATCAGGTATTGGTATAGTGATCCATCCATTGTACTAGGTATAGATCAGGTATTGGTATAGTGATCCATCCATTGTACTAGGTATAGATAAGGTATTGGTATAGTGACCCATCCATTGTACTAGGTATAGATCAGGTATTGGTATAGTGACCCATCCACTGTACTAGGTATAGATCAGGTATTGGTATAGTGATCCATCCACTGTACTAGGTATAGATCAGGTATTGGTATAGTGATCCATCCATTGTACTAGGTATAGATCAGGGATTGGTATAGTGACCCATCCATTGTACTAGGTATAGATCAGGTATTGGTATAGTGACCCATCCACTGTACTAGGTATAGATCAGGTATTGGTATAGTGACCCATCCACTGTACTAGGTATAGATCAGGTATTGGTATAGTGATCCATCCACTGTACTAGGTATAGATCAGGTATTGGTATAGTGACCCATCCACTGTACTAGGTATAGATCAGGTATTGGTATAGTGATCCATCCACTGTACTAGGTATAGATCAGGTATTGGTATAGTGATCCATCCACTGTACTAGGTATAGATCAGGGATTGGTATAGTGACCCATCCACTGTACTAGGTATAGATCAGGTATTGGTATAGTGACCCATCCACTGTACTAGGTATAGATCAGGTATTGGTATAGTGACCCATCCACTGTACTAGGTATAGATCAGGTATTGGTATAGTGATCCATCCACTGTACTAGGTATAGATCAGGGATTGGTATAGTGACCCATCCACTGTACTAGGTATAGATAAGGTATTGGTATAGTGACCCATCCACTGTACTAGGTATAGATCAGGTATTGGTATAGTGACCCATCTATTGTACTAGGTATAGATCAGGTATTGGTATAGTGACCCATCCACTGTACTAGGTATAGATCAGGTATTGGTATAGTGACCCATCCACTGTACTAGGTATAGATCAGGTATTGGTATAGTGATCCATCCACTGTACTAGGTATAGATCAGGGATTGGTATAGTGACCCATCCACTGTACTAGGTATAGATCAGGGATTGGTATAGTGATCCATCCACTGTACTAGGTATAGATCAGGTATTGGTATAGTGATCCATCCACTGTACTAGGTATAGATCAGGTATTGGTATAGTGACCCATCCACTGTACTAGGTATAGATCAGGTATTGGTATAGTGATCCATCCACTGTACTAGGTATAGATCAGGGATTGGTATAGTGATCCATCCACTGTACTAGGTATAGATCAGGTATTGGTATAGTGATCCATCCATTGTACTAGGTATAGATCAGGTATTGGTATAGTGATCCATCCATTGTACTAGGTATAGATCAGGTATTGGTATAGTGATCCATCCACTGTACTAGGTATAGATCAGGGATTGGTATAGTGATCCATCCACTGTACTAGATATAGATCAGGGATTGGTATAGTGACCCATCTATTGTACTAGGTATAGATCAGGTATTGGTATAGTGACCCATCCACTGTACTAGGTATAGATCAGGTATTGGTATAGTGACCCATCCACTGTACTAGGTATAGATCAGGTATTGGTATAGTGACCCATCCACTGTACTAGGTATAGATCAGGTATTGGTATAGTGACCCATCCATTGTACTAGGTATAGATCAGGTATTGGTATAGTGATCCATCCACTGTACTAGGTATAGATCAGGGATTGGTATAGTGATCCATCCACTGTACTAGGTATAGATCAGGTATTGGTATAGTGACCCATCTATTGTACTAGGTATAGATCAGGTATTGGTATAGTGACCCATCTATTGTACTAGGTATAGATCAGGGATTGGTATAGTGATCCATCCACTGTACTAGATATAGATCAGGGATTGGTATAGTGACCCATCTATTGTACTAGGTATAGATCAGGTATTGGTATAGTGACCCATCCACTGTACTAGGTATAGATCAGGTATTGGTAAAGTGACCCATCCACTGTACTAGGTATAGATCAGGTATTGGTATAGTGACCCATCCACTGTACTAGGTATAGATCAGGGATTGGTATAGTGACCCATCTATTGTACTAGGTATAGATCAGGTATTGGTATAGTGACCCATCCACTGTACTAGGTATAGATCAGGGATTGGTATAGTGACCCATCCACTGTACTAGGTATAGATCAGGTATTGGTATAGTGATCCATCCACTGTACTAGGTATAGATCAGGGATTGGTATAGTGATCCATCCACTGTACTAGGTATAGATCAGGTATTGGTATAGTGACCCATCCCCTGTACTAGGTATAGATCAGGGATTGGTATAGTGACTCATCCACTGTACTAGGTATAGATCAGGTATTGGTATAGTGACCCATCCACTGTACTAGGTATAGATCAGGTATTGGTATAGTGATCCATCCATTGTACTAGGTATAGATCAGGTATTGGTATAGTGACCCATCCACTGTACTAGGTATAGATCAGGTATTGGTATAGTGATCCATCCACTGTACTAGGTATAGATCAGGTATTGGTATAGTGATCCATCCATTGTACTAGGTATAGATCAGGGATTGGTATAGTGACCCATCCACTGTACTAGGTATAGATCAGGGATTGGTATAGTGACCCATCCACTGTACTAGGTATAGATCAGGGATTGGTATAGTGACCCATCTATTGTACTAGGTATAGATCAGGTATTGGTATAGTGATCCATCCATTGTACTAGGTATAGATCAGGTATTGGTATAGTGACCCATCCACTGTACTAGGTATAGATCAGGGATTGGTATAGTGACCCATCTATTGTACTAGGTATAGATCAAGTATTGGTATAGTGACCCATCCACTGTACTAGGTATAGATCAGGTATTGGTATAGTGACCCATCCACTGTACTAGGTATAGATCAGGGATTGGTATAGTGACTCATCCACTGTACTAGGTATAGATCAGGTATTGGTATAGTGATCCATCCACTGTACTAGGTATAGATCAGGTATTGGTATAGTGACCCATCCACTGTACTAGGTATAGATCAGGTATTGGTATAGTGACCCATCCACTGTACTAGGTATAGATCAGGTATTGGTATAGTGACCCATCCATTGTACTAGGTATAGATCAGGGATTGGTATAGTGATCCATCCACTGTACTAGGTATAGATCAGATATTGGTATAGTGACCCATCCCCTGTACTAGGTATAGATCAGGGATTGGTATAGTGACTCATCCACTGTACTAGGTATAGATCAGGTATTGGTATAGTGACCCATCCACTGTACTAGGTATAGATCAGGTATTGGTATAGTGATCCATCCATTGTACTAGGTATAGATCAGGTATTGGTATAGTGACCCATCCACTGTACTAGGTATAGATCAGGTATTGGTATAGTGACCCATCCCCTGTACTAGGTATAGATCAGGGATTGGTATAGTGACTCATCCACTGTACTAGGTATAGATCAGGTATTGGTATAGTGACCCATCTATTGTACTAGGTATAGATCAGGTATTGGTATAGTGACCCATCCACTGTACTAGGTATAGATCAGGTATTGGTATAGTGACTCATCCACTGTACTAGGTATAGATCAGGTATTGGTATAGTGACCCATCCACTGTACTAGGTATAGATCAGGTATTGGTATAGTGACCCATCCACTGTACTAGGTATAGATCAGGTATTGGTATAGTGACCCATCCACTGTACTAGGTATAGATCAGGTATTGGTATAGTGATCCAGCCACTGTACTAGGTATAGATCAGGTATTGGTATAGTGACCCATCCACTGTACTAGGTATAGATCAGGTATTGGTATAGTGATCCAGCCACTGTACTAGGTATAGATCAGGGATTGGTATAGTGACCCATCCATTGTACTAGGTATAGATCAGGTATTGGTATAGTGACCCATCCATTGTACTAGGTATAGATCAGGTATTGGTATAGTGACCCATCCACTGTACTAGGTATAGATCAGGGATTGGTATAGTGACCCATCCACTGTACTAGGTATAGATCAGGTATTGGTATAGTGACCCATCCACTGTACTAGGTATAGATCAGGTATTGGTATAGTGACCCATCCATTGTACTAGGTATAGATCAGGTATTGGTATAGTGATCCAGCCACTGTACTAGGTATAGATCAGGTATTGGTATAGTGACCCATCCACTGTACTAGGTATAGATCAGGTATTGGTATAGTGACCCATCCACTGTACTAGGTATAGATCAGGTATTGGTATAGTGATCCATCCACTGTACTAGGTATAGATCAGGTATTGGTATAGTGATCCATCCATTGTACTAGGTATAGATCAGGTATTGGTATAGTGATCCATCCACTGTACTAGGTATAGATCAGGGATTGGTATAGTGACCCATCTATTGTACTAGGTATAGATCAAGTATTGGTATAGTGACCCATCCACTGTACTAGGTATAGATCAGGTATTGGTATAGTGACCCATCCACTGTACTAGGTATAGATCAGGGATTGGTATAGTGACTCATCCACTGTACTAGGTATAGATCAGGTATTGGTATAGTGACCCATCCATTGTACTAGGTATAGATCAGGTATTGGTATAGTGACCCATCCACTGTACTAGGTATAGATCAGGGATTGGTATAGTGACCCATTCACTGTACTAGGTATAGATCAGGTATTGGTATAGTGATCCATCCACTGTACTAGGTATAGATCAGGTATTGGTATAGTGATCCCTCCACTGTACTAGGTATAGATCAGGTATTGGTATAGTGACCCATCCACTGTACTAGGTATAGATCAGGGATTGGTATAGTGACCCATCCACTGTACTAGGTATAGATCAGGTATTGGTATAGTGACCCATCCACTGTACTAGGTATAGATCAGGTATTGGTATAGTGACCCATCCACTGTACTAAGTATAGATCAGGTATTGGTATAGTGACCCATCCACTGTACTAGGTATAGATCAGGTATTGGTATAGTGATCCATCCACTGTACTAGGTATAGATCAGGGATTGGTATAGTAATCCATCCACTGTACTAGGTATAGATCAGGTATTGGTATAGTAATCCATCCACTGTACTAGGTATAGATCAGGTATTGGTATAGTGACTCATCCACTGTACTAGGTATAGATCAGGGATTGGTATAGTAATCCATCCACTGTACTAGGTATAGATCAGGTATTGGTATAGTGACTCATCCACTGTACTAGGTATAGATCAGGTATTGGTATAGTGACCCATCCATTGTACTAGGTATAGATCAGGTATTGGTATAGTGACCCATCCACTGTACTAGGTATAGATCAGGGATTGGTATAGTAATCCATCCACTGTACTAGGTATAGATCAGGTATTGGTATAGTGACTCATCCACTGTACTAGGTATAGATCAGGTATTGGTATAGTGACCCATCCATTGTACTAGGTATAGATCAGGTATTGGTATAGTGACCCATCCACTGTACTAGGTATAGATCAGGTATTGGTATAGTGACTCATCCACTGTACTAGGTATAGATCAGGTATTGGTATAGTGACCCATCCATTGTACTAGGTATAGATCAGGTATTGGTATAGTGACCCATTCACTGTACTAGGTATAGATCAGGTATTGGTATAGTGACCCATCCACTGTACTAGGTATAGATCAGGTATTGGTATAGTGACCCATCCATTGTACTAGGTATAGATCAGGTATTGGTATAGTGACTCATCCACTGTACTAGGTATAGATCAGGTATTGGTATAGTGACCCATCCATTGTACTAGGTATAGATCAGGTATTGGTATAGTGACCCATCCACTGTACTAGGTATAGATCAGGGATTGGTATAGTAATCCATCCACTGTACTAGGTATAGATCAGGTATTGGTATAGTGACTCATCCACTGTACTAGGTATAGATCAGGTATTGGTATAGTGACCCATCCATTGTACTAGGTATAGATCAGGTATTGGTATAGTGACCCATCCACTGTACTAGGTATAGATCAGGTATTGGTATAGTGACCCATCCATTGTACTAGGTATAGATCAGGGATTGGTATAGTGACCCATTCACTGTACTAGGTATAGATCAGGTATTGGTATAGTGATCCATCCACTGTACTAGGTATAGATCAGGTATTGGTATAGTGATCCCTCCACTGTACTAGGTATAGATCAGGTATTGGTATAGTGACCCATCCACTGTACTAGGTATAGATCAGGGATTGGTATAGTGACCCATCCACTGTACTAGGTATAGATCAGGTATTGGTATAGTGACCCATCCATTGTACTAGGTATAGATCAGGTATTGGTATAGTGACCCATCTATTGTACTAGGTATAGATCAGGTATTGGTATAGTGATCCATCTATTGTACTAGGTATAGGTCAGGTATTGGTATAGTGACCCATCCACTGTACTAGGTATAGATCAGGTATTGGTATAGTGACCCATCTATTGTACTAGGTATAGATCAGGTATTGGTATAGTGACCCATTCATTGTACTAGGTATAGATCAGGTATTGGTATAGTGACCCATCTATTGTACTAGGTATAGATCAGGTATTGGTATAGTGACCCATCCACTGTACTAGGTATAGATCAGGTATTGGTATAGTGACCCATCCCCTGTACTAGGTATAGATCAGGGATTGGTATAGTGATCCATCCACTGTACTAGGTATAGATCAGGTATTGGTATAGTGATCCATCCATTGTACTAGGTATAGATCAGGTATTGGTATAGTGACCCATCCACTGTACTAGGTATAGATCAGGGATTGGTATAGTGATCCATCCACTGTACTAGGTATAGATCAGGTATTGGTATAGTGATCCATCCATTGTACTAGGTATAGATCAGGTATTGGTATAGTGATCCATCCATTGTACTAGGTATAGATCAGGTATTGGTATAGTGATCCATCCATTGTACTAGGTATAGATCAGGTATTGGTATAGTGACCCATCCACTGTACTAGGTATAGATCAGGGATTGGTATAGTGATCCATCCATTGTACTAGGTATAGATCAGGGATTGGTATAGTGACCCATCCACTGTACTAGGTATAGATCAGGTATTGGTATAGTGACCCATCCACTGTACTAGGTATAGATCAGGTATTGGTATAGTGACCCATCTATTGTACTAGGTATAGATCAGGTATTGGTATAGTGATCCATCCATTGTACTAGGTATAGATCAGGTATTGGTATAGTGACCCATCCACTGTACTAGGTATAGATCAGGTATTGGTATAGTGATCCATCCATTGTACTAGGTATAGATCAGGTATTGGTATAGTGACCCATCCACTGTACTAGGTATAGATCAGGTATTGGTATAGTGACCCATCCACTGTACTAGGTATAGATCAGGTATTGGTATAGTGATCCATCCACTGTACTAGGTATAGATCCGGTATTGGTATAGTGACCCATCCACTGTACTAGGTATAGATCAGGTATTGGTATAGTGACCCATCCACTGTACTAGGTATAGATCAGGTATTGGTATAGTGACCCATCCACTGTACTAGGTATAGATCAGGTATTGGTATAGTGACCCATCTATTGTACTAGGTATAGATCAGGTATTGGTATAGTGACCCATCCATTGTACTAGGTATAGATCAGGTATTGGTATAGTGATCCATCCATTGTACTAGGTATAGATCAGGTATTGGTATAGTGATCCATCCATTGTACTAGGTATAGATCAGGTATTGGTATAGTGACCCATCCATTGTACTAGGTATAGATCAGGTATTGGTATAGTGACCCATCCATTGTACTAGGTATAGATCAGGTATTGGTATAGTGACCCATCCATTGTACTAGGTATAGATCAGGTATTGGTATAGTGACCCATTCATTGTACTAGGTATAGATCAGGGATTGGTATAGTGACCCATCTATTGTACTAGGTATAGATCAGGTATTGGTATAGTGACCCATCCACTGTACTAGGTATAGATCAGGTATTGGTATAGTGACCCATCCACTGTACTAGGTATAGATCAGGTATTGGTATAGTGACCCATCCACTGTACTAGGTATAGATCAGGTATTGGTATAGTGATCCATCCACTGTACTAGGTATAGATCAGGTATTGGTATAGTGACCCATCCATTGTACTAGGTATAGATCAGGTATTGGTATAGTGACCCATCCACTGTACTAGGTATAGATCAGGTATTGGTATAGTGACCCATCCACTGTACTAGGTATAGATCAGGTATTGTTATAGTGACCCATCCACTGTACTAGGTATAGATCAGGTATTGGTATAGTGACCCATCCACTGTACTAGGTATAGATCAGGTATTGGTATAGTGACCCATCCACTGTACTAGGTATAGATCAGGTATTGGTATAGTGACCCATCCACTGTACTAGGTATAGATTAGGTATTGGTATAGTGACCCATCCACTGTACTAGGTATAGATCAGGGATTGGTATAGTGATCCATCTATTGTACTAGGTATAGATCAGGTATTGGTATAGTGACCCATCCACTGTACTAGGTATAGATCAGGTATTGGTATAGTGATCCATCTATTGTACTAGGTATAGATCAGGTATTGGTATAGTGACCCATCCACTGTACTAGGTATAGATCAGGTATTGGTATAGTGACCCATCCACTGTACTAGGTATAGATCAGGTATTGGTATAGTGACCCATCCACTGTACTAGGTATAGATCAGGGATTGGTATAGTGACCCATCCACTGTACTAGGTATAGATCAGGTATTGGTATAGTGACCCATCCACTGTACTAGGTATAGATCAGGTATTGGTATAGTGATCCATCTATTGTACTAGGTATAGATCAGGTATTGGTATAGTGATCCATCCATTGTACTAGGTATAGATCAGGTATTGGTATAGTGATCCATCCACTGTACTAGGTATAGATCAGGTATTGGTTTAGTGACTCATCCACTGTACTAGGTATAGATCAGGTATTGGTATAGTGATCCAGCCACTGTACTAGGTATAGATCAGGTATTGGTATAGTGACCCATCCACTGTACTAGGTATAGATCAGGTATTGGTATAGTGACCCATCCACTGTACTAGGTATAGATCAGGTATTGGTATAGTGACCCATCCACTGTACTAGGTATAGATCAGGTATTGGTATAGTGACCCATCCACTGTACTAGGTATAGATCAGGTATTGGTATAGTGATCCATCCACTGTACTAGGTATAGATCAGGTATTGGTTTAGTGACTCATCCACTGTACTAGGTATAGATCAGGTATTGGTATAGTGATCCAGCCACTGTACTAGGTATAGATCAGGTATTGGTATAGTGACCCATCCACTGTACTAGGTATAGATCAGGTATTGGTATAGTGACCCATCCACTGTACTAGGTATAGATCAGGTATTGGTATAGTGACCCATCCACTGTACTAGGTATAGATCAGGTATTGGTATAGTGATCCAGCCACTGTACTAGGTATAGATCAGGTATTGGTATAGTGACCCATCCACTGTACTAGGTATAGATCAGGTATTGGTATAGATCACTAGTCCCTGAGCAGGTATTGTCACAATTGTAAAGTCATGTGAAAAAGTATTTTGTATTTTAAATGGTCAAGCGTTGGATCTGGATTCCTCTGGTGCCTACTTTACTCACCGGCCACTTCATTAGATCCACCTTGCTAGTAGCGGGTTGGACCCCCTTTATTAGGTCCTCCTTGCTAGTAGTGGGTTGGACCCCCTTTATTAGGTCCACCTTGCTAGTAGCGGGTTGGACCCCCTTTATTAGGTCCCCCCTTGCTAGTAGCGGGTTGGACCCCCTTTATTAGGTCCCCTTTGCTAGTAGTGGGTTGGACCCCCTTTATTAGGTCCCCCTTGCTAGTAGTTGGTTGGACCCCCTTTATTAGGTCCCCCTTGCTAGTAGCGGGTTGGACCCCCTTTATTAGGTCCCCCTTGCTAGTAGCGGGTTGGACCCCCTTTATTAGGTCCCCCTTGCTAGTAGCGGGTTGGACCCCCTTTATTAGGTCCCCTTTGCTAGTAGTGGGTTGGACCCCCTTTATTAGGTCCACCTTGCTAGTAGCGGGTTGGACCCCCTTTATTAGGTCCTCCTTGCTAGTAGCGGGTTGGACCCCCTTTATTAGGTCCTCCTTGCTAGTAGCGGGTTGGACCCCCTTTATTAGGTCCTCCTTGCTAGTAGCATGCTAAGACCACCCTACAGATCCGTCGGTCTCGTGTTCCAGGACTTAGGATCAGATCCATCGGTCTCGTGTTCCAGGACTTAGGACCAGATCCATCGGTCTCGTGTTCCAGGACTTAGGACCAGATCCATCGGTCTCCTGTTCCAGGACTTAGGACCAGATCCATCGGTCTCGTGTTCCAGGACTTGGGACCAGATCCATCGGTCTCGTGTTCCAGGACTTGGGACCAGATCCATCGGTCTCGTGTTCCAGGACTTGGGACCAGATCCATGGGTCTCGTGTTCCAGGACTTGGGACCAGATCCATCAGTCTCGTGTTCCAGGACTTAGGACCAGATCCATCGGTCTCGTGTTCCAGGACTTGGGACCAGATCCATGGGTCTCGTGTTCCAGGACTTGGGACCAGATCCATGGGTCTCGTGTTCCAGGACTTGGGACCAGATCCATCAGTCTCGTGTTCCAGGACTTAGGACCAGATCCATCGGTCTCGTGTTCCAGGACTTAGGACCAGATCCATGGGTCTCGTGTTCCAGGACTTGGGACCAGATCCATCGGTCTCGTGTTCCAGGACTTAGGACCAGATCCATCGGTCTCGTGTTCCAGGACTTGGGACCAGATCCATCGGTCTCGTGTTCCAGGACTTAGGACCAGATCCATCGGTCTCGTGTTCCAGGACTTGGGACCAGATCCATCGGTCTCGTGTTCCAGGACTTAGGACCAGATCCATTGGTCTCGTGTTCCAGGACTTGGGACCAGATCCATCGGTCTCGTGTTCCAGGACTTAGGACCAGATCCGTCGGTCTCGTGTTCCAGGACTTAGGATCAGATCCATCGGTCTCGTGTTCCAGGACTTAGGACCAGATCCATTGGTCCCGTGTTCCAGGACTTAGGACCAGATCCATCGGTCTCCTGTTCCAGGACTTAGGACCAGATCCATCGGTCTCGTGTTCCAGGACTTGGGACCAGATCCATCGGTCTCGTGTTCCAGGACTTGGGACCAGATCCATCGGTCTCGTGTTCCAGGACTTGGGACCAGATCCATCAGTCTCGTGTTCCAGGACTTGGGACCAGATCCATCAGTCTCGTGTTCCAGGACTTAGGACCAGATCCATTGGTCTCGTGTTCCAGGACTTAGGACCAGATCCATCGGTCTCGTGTTCCAGGACTTGGGACCAGATCCATCGGTCTCGTGTTCCAGGACTTAGGACCAGATCCATCGGTCTCGTGTTCCAGGACTTGGGACCAGATCCATCGGTCTCGTGTTCCAGGACTTGGGACCAGATCCATCGGTCTCGTGTTCCAGGACTTGGGACCAGATCCATCGGTCTCGTGTTCCAGGACTTAGGATCAGATCCATCGGTCTCGTGTTCCAGGACTTAGGATCAGATCCATCGGTCTCGTGTTCCAGGACTTAGGATCAGATCCATCGGTCTCGTGTTCCAGGACTTGGGACCAGATCCATCGGTCTCGTGTTCCAGGACTTAGGACCAGATCCATCGGTCTCGTGTTCCAGGACTTGGGACCAGATCCATCGGTCTCGTGTTCCAGGACTTAGGACCAGATCCATTGGTCTCGTGTTCCAGGACTTAGGACCAGATCCATCGGTCTCGTGTTCCAGGACTTAGGACCAGATCCATTGGTCTCGTGTTCCAGGACTTGGGACCAGATCCATCGGTCTCGTGTTCCAGGACTTAGGATCAGATCCATCGGTCTCGTGTTCCAGGACTTAGGACCAGATCCATCGGTCTCGTGTTCCAGGACTTAGGATCAGATCCATCAGTCTCGTGTTCCAGGACTTAGGATCAGATCCATCGGTCTCGTGTTCCAGGACTTAGGACCAGATCCATCGGTCTTGTGTTCCAGGACTTAGGACCAGATCCATCGGTCTCGTGTTCCAGGACTTAGGACCAGATCCATCAGTCTCGTGTTCCAGGACTTGGGACGCGATATAATGACGGACGCACTCAAGCGGAGTGTGGGACGTTCCGTCACAATTAGCAATTTGTGTTACCAAGCAACTGAACAGGTGTACCTAATAAAGTGGCCGGTGAGTGTATATTTATCTGTATACAGTGTGTGGGGGGGGGACTTACTTTTTCACATGACTGTACAGTATTGGGGTTCAGTCGCTCATGTACACATGTCAGTAAAAATCGATCTTATGACACTCTTGGTTCATATATGTGGTTCTCAATTTCCAGCAGATCAGTCCGGTGATGCAGACGGATGTCGGACAATATTCCTGCCAAGCAGAAAATTCTGTGGGGAAGGAGTCGTCGGCACCGGTCCGGATGGAAGTCAGTAAGTATCGGACATTCGGGGGGGGGGGGGGTGTGACTCCTCTCCGAACAGTATTTATAGTATACGAAGTGAGAAAATATAAAATGCTGAATTTATAGTACAAAATGTAAAAAGGACATCGTGATGACCATATCCATGTAATATAGGGAGCTATAATCCCATCTGCACTACACAGAACATTCCGGGTTCTACAAAGAAGCTTCACATAAGAATCTCAACGCATTTCAACAACACTCCTATGTGAGTGCATGTGAAAAACATCAAAAAACACATTCATTATGATGCTCCGCCCATCACTCTCCCTCTACTCTGCCCATCACTCTCCTTCCCTGCTCCGCCCATCATTTTTATCCCTTGCTCCGCCCATCACTCTCCTTCCCTACTTCACCCATCACTCTCCTTCCCCACTCCGCCCATCACTCCCCCTGTTCCGCCCATCACCTGCTCCTCCCATCACTCTTATCCCTTGCTCCTCTCGTCACTCTCCTCCCTGCTCCTCCCATCACTCTCCTTCCCTACTCCGCCCATCACTCTCCTTCCCTGCTCCGCCCATCACTCTCCTTCCCTGCTCCTCCCATCACTCTCCTTCCCTACTCCGCCCATCACTCTCCTTCCCTGCTCCTCCCATCACTCTCCTTCCCTACTCCGCCCATCACTCTCCTTCCCTGCTCCGCCCATCACTCTCCTTCCCTACTCCACCCATCACTCTCCTTCCCTGCTCCTCCCATCACTCCCCCCTGCTCCGCCCATCACTCTCCTTCCCTACTCCACCCATCACTCTCCTTCTCCACTCCGCCCATCACTCTCCTTCTCCACTCCGCCCATCACTCTCCTTCTCCACTCCGCCCATCACTCCCCCCTGCTCCACCCATCACTCTCCTTCCCTACTCCACCCATCACTCCCCCTGCTCCGCCCATCACTCTCCTTCCCTACTCCACCCATCACTCTCCTTCCCCACTCCACCCATCACTCTCCTTCTCCACTCCGCCCATCACTCTCCTTCTCCACTCCGCCCATCACTCCCCCCTGCTCCACCCATCACTCTCCTTCCCTACTCCACCCATCACTCCCCCCTGCTCCGCCCATCACTCTCCTTCCCCACTCCACCCATCACTCTCCTTCTCCACTCCGCCCATCACTCTCCTTCTCCACTCCGCCCATCACTCCCCCCTGCTCCACCCATCACTCTCCTTCCCTACTCCACCCATCACTCCCCCCTGCTCCACCCATCACTCTCCTTCCCCACTCCACCCATCACTCTCCTTCTCCACTCCGCCCATCACTCCCCCCTGCTCCGCCCATCACTCTCCTTCCCTACTCCACCCATCACTCTCCTTCCCTACTCCACCCATCACTCTCCTTCCCTGCCCATCACTCTCCTTCCCCACTCCGCCCATCACTCTCCTTCCCCACTCCGCCCATCACTCCCCCTGCTCCGCCCATCACTCTCCTTCCCTACTCCACCCATCACTCTCCTTCCCCGCCCATCACTCTCCTTCCCTACTCCACCCATCACTCTCCTTCCCCACTCCACCCATCACTCTCCTTCCCCACTCCACCCATCACTCTCCTTCCCTACTCCACCCATCACTCTCCTTCTCCACTCCGCCCATCACTCTCCTTCCCTACTCCACCCATCACTCTCCTTCTCCACTCCACCCATCACTCTCCTTCCCCACTCCGCCCATCACTCTCCTTCCCTACTCCACCCATCACTCTCCTTCCCTACTCCACCCATCACTCTCCTTCTCCACTCCGCCCATCACTCTACTTCCCTACTCCACCCATCACTCTCCTTCCCCACTCCACCCATCACTCTCCTTCCCCACTCCACCCATCACTCTCCTTCTTCACTCCACCCATCACTCTCCTTCTCCACTCCGCCCATCACTCTCCTTCCCTACTCCACCCATCACTCTCCTTCTCCACTCCGCCCATCACTCTACTTCCCTACTCCACCCATCACTCTCCTTCTCCACTCCACCCATCACCCTCCTTCCCTACTCCACCCATCACTCTCCTTCTCCACTCCGCCCATCACTCTCCTTCCCTACTCCACCCATCACTCTCCTTCTCCACTCCGCCCATCACTCTCCTTCTCCACTCTGCCCATCACTCTCCTTCCCTACTCCACCCATCACTCTCCTTCTCCACTCCGCCCATCACTCTACTTCCCTACTCCACCCATCACTCTCCTTCTCCACTCCACCCATCACCCTCCTTCCCTACTCCACCCATCACTCTCCTTCTCCACTCCGCCCATCACTCTCCTTCCCTACTCCACCCATCACTCTCCTTCTCCACTCCGCCCATCACTCTCCTTCTCCACTCCGCCCATCACTCTCCTTCTCCACTCCGCCCATCACTCTCCTTCCCTACTCCACCCATCACTCTCCTTCTCCACTCCACCCATCACTCTCCTTCTCCACTCCACCCATCACTCTCCTTCCCTACTCCACCCATCACTCTCCTTCTCCACTCCACCCATCACTCTCCTTCTCCACTCCGCCCATCACTCTCCTTCTCCACTCCGCCCATCACTCTCCTTCCCCGCCCATCACTCTCCTTCCCTACTCCACCCATCACTCTCCTTCCCCACTCCACCCATCACTCTCCTTCTCCACTCCGCCCATCACTCTACTTCCCTACTCCACCCATCACTCTCCTTCTCCACTCCGCCCATCACTCTCCTTCTCCACTCCGCCCATCACTCTCCTTCCCTACTCCACCCATCACTCTCCTTCTCCACTCCGCCCATCACTCTACTTCCCTACTCCACCCATCACTCTCCTTCTCCACTCCGCCCATCACTCTCCTTCCCTACTCCACCCATCACTCTCCTTCTCCACTCCGCCCATCACTCTACTTCCCTACTCCACCCATCACTCTCCTTCTCCACTCCACCCATCACTCTCCTTCCCTACTTCACCCATCACTCTCCTTCTCCACTCCGCCCATCACTCTCCTTCCCTACTCCACCCATCACTCTCCTTCCCCGCTCCGCCCATCACTCTCCTTCCCTGCTCCGCCCATCACTCTCCTTCCCTACTCCACCCATCACTCTCCTTCCCCGCCCATCACTCTCCTTCCCTACTCCACCCATCACTCTCCTTCCCTACTCCACCCATCACTCTCCTTCCCTACTCCACCCATCACTCTCCTTCCCTACTCCACCCATCACTCTCCTTCCCCACTCCGCCCATCACTCCCCCTGCTCCGCCCATCACTCTCCTTCCCTACTCCACCCATCACTCTCCTTCCCCGCCCATCACTCTCCTTCCCTACTCCACCCATCACTCTCCTTCCCCACTCCGCCCATCACTCTCCTTCCCCACTCCACCCATCACTCTCCTTCCCCACTCCACCCATCACTCTCCTTCCCCACTCCACCCATCACTCTCCTTCCCCACTCCACCCATCACTCTCCTTCCCCGCCCATCACTCTCCTTCCCTACTCCACCCATCACTCTCCTTCCCTACTCCACCCATCACTCTACTTCCCTACTCCACCCATCACTCTCCTTCCCCACTCCGCCCATCACTCCTCCTGCTCCGCCCATCACTCTCCTTCCCCGCCCATCACTCTCCTTCCCCACTCCACACATCACTCTCCTTCCCTACTCCACCCATCACTCTCCTTCCCCACTCCACCCATCACTCTCCTTCCCCACTCCACCCATCACTCTCCTTCCCCACTCCACCCATCACTCTCCTTCCCCACTCCACCCATCACTCTCCTTCCCCACTCCACCCATCACTCTCCTTCCCCACTCCACCCATCACTCTCCTTCCCCACTCCACCCATCACTCTCCTTCCCTACTCCACCCATCACTCTCCTTCCCTACTCCACCCATCACTCTCCTTCTCCACTCCGCCCATCACTCTACTTCCCTACTCCACCCATCACTCTCCTTCTCCACTCCACCCATCACCCTCCTTCCCTACTCCACCCATCACTCTCCTTCTCCACTCCGCCCATCACTCTCCTTCCCTACTCCACCCATCACTCTCCTTCTCCACTCCGCCCATCACTCTCCTTCTTCACTCCACCCATCACTCTCCTTCTCCACTCCGCCCATCACTCTCCTTCTCCACTCCGCCCATCACTCTCCTTCTCCACTCCGCCCATCACTCTCCTTCTCCACTCCGCCCATCACTCTCCTTCCCTACTCCACCCATCACTCTCCTTCCCTACTCCACCCATCACTCTCCTTCCCTACTCCACCCATCACTCTCCTTCCCTACTCCACCCATCACTCTCCTTCCCTACTCCACCCATCACTCTCCTTCCCTACTCCACCCATCACTCTCCTTCCCCACTCCGCCCATCACTCTCCTTCTCCACTCCGCCCATCACTCCCCCTGCTCCGCCCATCACTCTCCTTCCCTACTCCACCCATCACTCTCCTTCCCCACTCCACCCATCACTCTCCTTCCCCACTCCACCCATCACTCTCCTTCCCCACTCCACCCATCACTCTCCTTCCCCACTCCACCCATCACTCTCCTTCCCCACTCCACCCATCACTCTCCTTCCCTACTCCACCCATCACTCTCCTTCCCTACTCCACCCATCACTCTCCTTCTCCACTCCGCCCATCACTCTACTTCCCTACTCCACCCATCACTCTCCTTCTCCACTCCACCCATCACCCTCCTTCCCTACTCCACCCATCACTCTCCTTCTCCACTCCGCCCATCACTCTCCTTCCCTACTCCACCCATCACTCTCCTTCTCCACTCCGCCCATCACTCTCCTTCTTCACTCCACCCATCACTCTACTTCCCTACTCCACCCATCACTCTACTTCCCTACTCCACCCATCGCTCTCCTTTCTCCACTCCACCCATCACTCTCCTTCCCTACTCCACCCATCACTCTCCTTCTCCACTCCGCCCATCACTCCCTTCTCCACTCCGCCCATCACTCTCCTTCCCCGCCCATCACTCTCCTTCCCTACTCCACCCATCACTCTCCTTCCCCACTCCGCCCATCACTCTCCTTCTCCACTCCGCCCATCACTCCCTTCTCCACTCCGCCCATCACTCTCCTTCTCCACTCCGCCCATCACTCTCCTTCTCCACTCCGCCCATCACTCTCCTTCCCTACTCCGCCCATCACTCTCCTTCCCTACTCCACCCATCACTCTCCTTCCCTACTCCGCCCATCACTCTCCTTCTCTACTCCACCCATCACTCTCCTTCCCTACTCCACCCATCACTCTCCTTCCCCTACTCCACCCATCACTCTCCTTCCCTACTCCACCCATCACTCTCCTTCCCTACTCCACCCATCACTCTCCTTCCCTACTCCACCCATCACTCTCCTTCCCCACTCCGCCCATCACTCTCCTTCTCCACTCCGCCCATCACTCCCCCTGCTCCGCCCATCACTCTCCTTCCCTACTCCACCCATCACTCTCCTTCTCCACTCCGCCCATCACTCTCCTTCCCTACTCCACCCATCACTCTCCTTCCCACTCCACCCATCACTCTCCTTCCCTACTCCACCCATCACTCTCCTTCTCCACTCCGCCCATCACTCTCCTTCTCCACTCCACCCATCACTCTCCTTCCCTACTCCACCCATCACTCTCCTTCCCCTCCGCCCATCACTCTCCTTCCCTGCTCCGCCCATCACTCTCCTTCCCTACTCCACCCATCACTCTCCTTCCCCGCCCATCACTCTCCTTCCCTACTCCACCCATCACTCTCCTTCCCTACTCCACCCATCACTCTCCTTCCCTACTCCACCCATCACTCTCCTTCCCTACTCCACCCATCACTCTCCTTCTCCACTCCACCCATCACTCTCCTTCCCCACTCCGCCCATCACTCTCCTTCCCTACTCCACCCATCACTCTCCTTCCCTACTCCACCCATCACTCTCCTTCCCCACTCCGCCCATCACTCCCCCTGCTCCGCCCATCACTCTCCTTCCCCTACTCCACCCATCACTCTCCTTCCCTACTCCACCCATCACTCTCCTTCCCTACTCCACCCATCACTCTCCTTCCCCACTCCGGCCCATCACTCCCCCTGCTCCGCCCATCACTCTCCTTCCCTACTCCACCCATCACTCTCCTTCCCCGCCCATCACTCTCCTTCCCTACTCCACCCATCACTCTCCTTCCCTACTCCACCCATCACTCTCCTTCCCTACTCCACCCATCACTCTCCTTCCCCACTCCGCCCATCACTCTCCTTCCCTACTCCACCCATCACTCTCCTTCCCTACTCCACCCATCACTCTCCTTCCCTACTCCACCCATCACTCTCCTTCCCTACTCCACCCATCACTCTCCTTCCCTACTCCACCCATCACTCTCCTTCCCTACTCCACCCATCACTCTCCTTCCCCACTCCGCCCATCACTCTCCTTCCCCACTCCACCCATCACTCTCCTTCCCCACTCCACCCATCACTCTCCTTCCCCACTCCACCCATCACTCTCCTTCCCCACTCCACCCATCACTCTCCTTCTTCACTCCACCCATCACTCTCCTTCTCCACTCCACCCATCACTCTCCTTCCCTACTCCACCCATCACTCTACTTCCCTACTCCACCCATCACTCTCCTTCCCTACTCCACCCATCACTCTCCTTCTCCACTCCGCCCATCACTCTACTTCCCTACTCCACCCATCACTCTCCTTCTCCACTCCACCCATCACTCTCCTTCCCTACTCCACCCATCACTCTCCTTCCCTACTCCACCCATCACTCTCCTTCCCTACTCCACCCATCACTCTCCTTCCCTACTCCACCCATCACTCTCCTTCCCTACTCCACCCATCACTCTCCTTCCCCACTCCGCCCATCACTCCCCCTGCTCCGCCCATCACTCTCCTTCCCTACTCCACCCATCACTCTCCTTCCCTACTCCACCCATCACTCTCCTTCCCCACTCCACCCATCACTCTCCTTCCCTACTCCACCCATCACTCTCCTTCCCTACTCCACCCATCACTCTCCTTCCCTACTCCACCCATCACTCTCCTTCCCCACTCCACCCATCACTCTCCTTCCCCACTCCACCCATCACTCTCCTTCCCTACTCCACCCATCACTCTCCTTCCCCACTCCGCCCATCACTCCCCCTGCTCCGCCCATCACTCCCCCTGCTCCGCCCATCACTCTCCTTCCCTACTCCACCCATCACTCTCCTTCCCCGCCCATCACTCTCCTTCCCTACTCCACCCATCACTCTCCTTCCCTACTCCACCCATCACTCTCCTTCCCTACTCCACCCATCACTCTCCTTCCCTACTCCACCCATCACTCTCCTTCCCTACTCCACCCATCACTCTCCTTCCCCACTCCGCCCATCACTCTCCTTCCCTACTCCACCCATCACTCTCCTTCCCTACTCCACCCATCACTCTCCTTCCCTACTCCACCCATCACTCTCCTTCCCTACTCCACCCATCACTCTCCTTCCCTACTCCACCCATCACTCTCCTTCCCCACTCCGCCCATCACTCTCCTTCCCCACTCCACCCATCACTCTCCTTCTCCACTCCGCCCATCACTCTCCTTCCCTACTCCACCCATCACTCTCCTTCTCCACTCCGCCCATCACTCTACTTCCCTACTCCACCCATCACTCTCCTTCTCCACTCCACCCATCACCCTCCTTCCCTACTCCACCCATCACTCTCCTTCTCCACTCCGCCCATCACTCTCCTTCCCTACTCCACCCATCACTCTCCTTCTCCACTCCGCCCATGACTCTACTTCCCTACTCCACCCATCACTCTCCTTCTCCACTCCACCCATCACTCTCCTTCCCTACTCCACCCATCACTCTCCTTCTCCACTCCGCCCATCACTCTCCTTCCCTACTCCACCCATCACTCTCCTTCTCCACTCCACCCATCACTCTCCTTCCCTACTCCACCCATCACTCTCCTTCTCCACTCCGCCCATCACTCTCCTTCTCCACTCCGCCCATCACTCTCCTTCCCTACTCCACCCATCACTCTCCTTCTCCACTCCACCCATCACTCTCCTTCCCTACTCCACCCATCACTCTCCTTCTCCACTCCACCCATCACTCTCCTTCTCCACTCCGCCCATCACTCTCCTTCCCTACTCCGCCCATCACTCTCCTTCCCCGCTCCGCCCATCACTCTCCTTCCCTGCTCCGCCCATCACTCTCCTTCCCTACTCCACCCATCACTCTCCTTCCCCGCCCATCACTCTCCTTCCCTACTCCACCCATCACTCTCCTTCCCTACTCCACCCATCACTCTCCTTCCCTACTCCACCCATCACTCTCCTTCCCTACTCCACCCATCACTCTCCTTCCCCACTCCGCCCATCACTCCCCCTGCTCCGCCCATCACTCTCCTTCCCCGCCCATCACTCTCCTTCCCCACTCCACCCATCACTCTCCTTCCCTACTCCACCCATCACTCTCCTTCCCCACTCCGCCCATCACTCTCCTTCCCCACTCCACCCATCACTCTCCTTCCCCACTCCACCCATCACTCTCCTTCCCCACTCCACCCATCACTCTCCTTCCCCACTCCACCCATCACTCTCCTTCCCCACTCCACCCATCACTCTCCTTCCCTACTCCACCCATCACTCTCCTTCCCTACTCCACCCATCACTCTCCTTCTCCACTCCGCCCATCACTCTACTTCCCTACTCCACCCATCACTCTCCTTCTCCACTCCACCCATCACTCTCCTTCCCTACTCCACCCATCACTCTCCTTCTCCACTCCGCCCATCACTCTACTTCCCTACTCCACCCATCACTCTCCTTCTCCACTCCGCCCATCACTCTCCTTCCCTACTCCACCCATCACTCTCCTTCCCCACTCCACCCATCACTCTCCTTCCCCACTCCACCCATCACTCTCCTTCCCCACTCCACCCATCACTCTCCTTCCCCACTCCACCCATCACTCTCCTTCCCCACTCCACCCATCACTCTCCTTCCCTACTCCACCCATCACTCTCCTTCCCTACTCCGCCCATCACTCTCCTTCTCCACTCCGCCCATCACTCTACTTCCCTACTCCACCCATCACTCTCCTTCTCCACTCCACCCATCACTCTCCTTCCCTACTCCACCCATCACTCTCCTTCTCCACTCCGCCCATCACTCTACTTCCCTACTCCACCCATCACTCTCCTTCTCCACTCCGCCCATCACTCTCCTTCCCCACTCCACCCATCACTCTCCTTCCCCACTCCACCCATCACTCTCCTTCCCCACTCCACCCATCACTCTCCTTCCCCACTCCACCCATCACTCTCCTTCCCCACTCCACCCATCACTCTCCTTCCCCACTCCACCCATCACTCTCCTTCCCTACTCCACCCATCACTCTCCTTCCCTACTCCACCCATCACTCTCCTTCTCCACTCCGCCCATCACTCTACTTCCCTACTCCACCCATCACTCTCCTTCTCCACTCCACCCATCACTCTCCTTCCCTACTCCACCCATCACTCTCCTTCTCCACTCCGCCCATCACCCTCCTTCCCTACTCCACCCATCACTCTCCTTCTCCACTCCGCCCATCACTCTCCTTCCCTACTCCACCCATCACTCTCCTTCTCCACTCCGCCCATCACTCTACTTCCCTACTCCACCCATCACTCTACTTCCCTACTCCACCCATCACTCTCCTTCTCCACTCCACCCATCACTCTCCTTCCCTACTCCACCCATCACTCTCCTTCTCCACTCCGCCCATCACTCTCCTTCTCCACTCCGCCCATCACTCTCCTTCCCCGCCCATCACTCTCCTTCCCTACTCCACCCATCACTCTCCTTCCCCACTCCGCCCATCACTCTCCTTCTCCACTCCGCCCATCACTCTCCTTCTCCACTCCGCCCATCACTCTCCTTCTCCACTCCGCCCATCACTCTCCTTCTCCACTCCGCCCATCACTCTCCTTCTCCACTCCGCCCATCACTCTCCTTCTCCACTCCGCCCATCACTCTCCTTCCCTACTCCACCCATCACTCTCCTTCCCTACTCCACCCATCACTCTCCTTCCCTACTCCACCCATCACTCTCCTTCCCTACTCCACCCATCACTCTCCTTCCCTACTCCACCCATCACTCTCCTTCCCTACTCCACCCATCACTCTCCTTCCCTACTCCACCCATCACTCTCCTTCCCTACTCCACCCATCACTCTCCTTCCCCACTCCGCCCATCACTCTCCTTCTCCACTCCGCCCATCACTCCCCCTGCTCCGCCCATCACTCTCCTTCCCTACTCCACCCATCACTCTCCTTCTCCACTCCGCCCATCACTCTCCTTCCCTACTCCACCCATCACTCTCCTTCTCCACTCCGCCCATCACTCTACTTCCCTACTCCACCCATCACTCTCCTTCTCCACTCCACCCATCACTCTCCTTCCCTACTCCACCCATCACTCTCCTTCTCCACTCCGCCCATCACTCTCCTTCTCCACTCCGCCCATCACTCTCCTTCCCTACTCCACCCATCACTCTCCTTCCCCGCTCCGCCCATCACTCTCCTTCCCTGCTCCGCCCATCACTCTCCTTCCCTACTCCACCCATCACTCTCCTTCCCCGCCCATCACTCTCCTTCCCTACTCCACCCATCACTCTCCTTCCCTACTCCACCCATCACTCTCCTTCCCTACTCCACCCATCACTCTCCTTCCCTACTCCACCCATCACTCTCCTTCCCCACTCCGCCCATCACTCCCCCTGCTCCGCCCATCACTCTCCTTCCCTACTCCACCCATCACTCTCCTTCCCCACTCCGCCCATCACTCTCCTTCCCTACTCCACCCATCACTCTCCTTCCCCACTCCACCCATCACTCTCCTTCCCCACTCCACCCATCACTCTCCTTCCCCACTCCACCCATCACTCTCCTTCCCCACTCCACCCATCACTCTCCTTCCCCACTCCACCCATCACTCTCCTTCCCTACTCCACCCATCACTCTCCTTCCCTACTCCGCCCATCACTCTCCTTCTCCACTCCGCCCATCACTCTACTTCCCTACTCCACCCATCACTCTCCTTCTCCACTCCACCCATCACTCTCCTTCCCTACTCCACCCATCACTCTCCTTCTCCACTCCGCCCATCACTCTACTTCCCTACTCCACCCATCACTCTCCTTCTCCACTCCGCCCATCACTCTCCTTCCCCACTCCACCCATCACTCTCCTTCCCCACTCCACCCATCACTCTCCTTCCCCACTCCACCCATCACTCTCCTTCCCCACTCCACCCATCACTCTCCTTCCCCACTCCACCCATCACTCTCCTTCCCCACTCCACCCATCACTCTCCTTCCCTACTCCACCCATCACTCTCCTTCCCTACTCCACCCATCACTCTCCTTCTCCACTCCGCCCATCACTCTACTTCCCTACTCCACCCATCACTCTCCTTCTCCACTCCACCCATCACTCTCCTTCCCTACTCCACCCATCACTCTCCTTCTCCACTCCGCCCATCACCCTCCTTCCCTACTCCACCCATCACTCTCCTTCTCCACTCCGCCCATCACTCTCCTTCCCTACTCCACCCATCACTCTCCTTCTCCACTCCGCCCATCACTCTACTTCCCTACTCCACCCATCACTCTACTTCCCTACTCCACCCATCACTCTCCTTCTCCACTCCACCCATCACTCTCCTTCCCTACTCCACCCATCACTCTCCTTCTCCACTCCGCCCATCACTCTCCTTCTCCACTCCGCCCATCACTCTCCTTCCCCGCCCATCACTCTCCTTCCCTACTCCACCCATCACTCTCCTTCCCCACTCCGCCCATCACTCTCCTTCTCCACTCCGCCCATCACTCTCCTTCTCCACTCCGCCCATCACTCTCCTTCTCCACTCCGCCCATCACTCTCCTTCTCCACTCCGCCCATCACTCTCCTTCTCCACTCCGCCCATCACTCTCCTTCTCCACTCCGCCCATCACTCTCCTTCCCTACTCCACCCATCACTCTCCTTCCCTACTCCACCCATCACTCTCCTTCCCTACTCCACCCATCACTCTCCTTCCCTACTCCACCCATCACTCTCCTTCCCTACTCCACCCATCACTCTCCTTCCCTACTCCACCCATCACTCTCCTTCCCTACTCCACCCATCACTCTCCTTCCCTACTCCACCCATCACTCTCCTTCCCCACTCCGCCCATCACTCTCCTTCTCCACTCCGCCCATCACTCCCCCTGCTCCGCCCATCACTCTCCTTCCCTACTCCACCCATCACTCTCCTTCTCCACTCCGCCCATCACTCTCCTTCCCTACTCCACCCATCACTCTCCTTCTCCACTCCGCCCATCACTCTACTTCCCTACTCCACCCATCACTCTCCTTCTCCACTCCACCCATCACTCTCCTTCCCTACTCCACCCATCACTCTCCTTCTCCACTCCGCCCATCACTCTCCTTCTCCACTCCGCCCATCACTCTCCTTCCCTACTCCACCCATCACTCTCCTTCCCCGCTCCGCCCATCACTCTCCTTCCCTGCTCCGCCCATCACTCTCCTTCCCTACTCCACCCATCACTCTCCTTCCCCGCCCATCACTCTCCTTCCCTACTCCACCCATCACTCTCCTTCCCTACTCCACCCATCACTCTCCTTCCCTACTCCACCCATCACTCTCCTTCCCTACTCCACCCATCACTCTCCTTCCCCACTCCGCCCATCACTCCCCCTGCTCCGCCCATCACTCTCCTTCCCTACTCCACCCATCACTCTCCTTCCCTACTCCACCCATCACTCTCCTTCCCTACTCCACCCATCACTCTCCTTCCCCACTCCGCCCATCACTCCCCTGCTCCGCCCATCACTCTCCTTCCCTACTCCACCCATCACTCTCCTTCCCCGCCCATCACTCTCCTTCCCTACTCCACCCATCACTCTCCTTCCCTACTCCACCCATCACTCTCCTTCCCAACTCCACCCATCACTCTCCTTCCCCACTCCGCCCATCACTCTCCTTCCCTACTCCACCCATCACTCTCCTTCCCTACTCCACCCATCACTCTCCTTCCCTACTCCACCCATCACTCTCCTTCCCTACTCCACCCATCACTCTCCTTCCCTACTCCACCCATCACTCTCCTTCCCCACTCCGCCCATCACTCTCCTTCCCCACTCCACCCATCACTCTCCTTCCCCACTCCACCCATCACTCTCCTTCCCCACTCCACCCATCACTCTCCTTCCCCACTCCACCCATCACTCTCCTTCCCCACTCCACCCATCACTCTCCTTCTTCACTCCACCCATCACTCTCCTTCTCCACTCCGCCCATCACTCTCCTTCCCTACTCCACCCATCACTCTCCTTCTCCACTCCGCCCATCACCCTCCTTCCCTACTCCACCCATCACTCTCCTTCTCCACTCCGCCCATCACTCTACTTCCCTACTCCACCCATCACTCTCCTTCTCCACTCCACCCATCACCCTCCTTCCCTACTCCACCCATCACTCTCCTTCTCCACTCCGCCCATCACTCTCCTTCCCTACTCCACCCATCACTCTCCTTCTCCACTCCGCCCATCACTCTACTTCCCTACTCCACCCATCACTCTCCTTCTCCACTCCGCCCATCACTCTCCTTCTCCACTCCGCCCATCACTCCCCCCTGCTCCGCCCATCACTCTCCTTCCCTACTCCACCCATCACTCTCCTTCCCCGCCCATCACTCTCCTTCTCCACTCCGCCCATCACTCTCCTTCCCTACTCCACCCATCACTCCCCCTGCTCCGCCCATCACTCTCCTTCCCTACTCCACCCATCACTCTCCTTCCCTACTCCACCCATCACTCTCCTTCCCCACTCCGCCCATCACTCCCCCTGCTCCGCCCATCACTCTCCTTCCCTACTCCACCCATCACTCTCCTTCCCTACTCCACCCATCACTCTCCTTCCCCACTCCGCCCATCACTCCCCCTGCTCCGCCCATCACTCTCCTTCCCTACTCCACCCATCACTCTCCTTCCCCGCCCATCACTCTCCTTCCCTACTCCACCCATCACTCTCCTTCCCTACTCCACCCATCACTCTCCTTCCCCACTCCGCCCATCACTCTCCTTCCCTACTCCACCCATCACTCTCCTTCCCTACTCCACCCATCACTCTCCTTCCCTACTCCACCCATCACTCTCCTTCCCTACTCCACCCATCACTCTCCTTCCCCACTCCGCCCATCACTCTCCTTCCCCACTCCACCCATCACTCTCCTTCCCCACTCCACCCATCACTCTCCTTCTCCACTCCACCCATCACTCTCCTTCTCCACTCCGCCCATCACTCTCCTTCCCTACTCCACCCATCACTCTCCTTCTCCACTCCGCCCATCACTCTACTTCCCTACTCCACCCATCACTCTACTTCCCTACTCCACCCATCACTCTCCTTCTCCACTCCGCCCATCACTCTCCTTCCCTACTCCACCCATCACTCTCCTTCTCCACTCCGCCCATCACTCTCCTTCCCTACTCCACCCATCACTCTACTTCCCTACTCCACCCATCACTCTCCTTCTCCACTCCGCCCATCACTCTCCTTCTCCACTCCGCCCATCACTCCCCCCTGCTCCGCCCATCACTCTCCTTCCCTACTCCACCCATCACTCTCCTTCCCCGCCCATCACTCTCCTTCTCCACTCCGCCCATCACTCTCCTTCCCTACTCCACCCATCACTCTCCTTCTCCACTCCGCCCATCACTCTCCTTCCCTACTCCACTCATCACTCTCCTTCCCTACTCCACCCATCACTCTCCTTCTCCACTCCGCCCATCACTCTCCTTCCCTACTCCACCCATCACTCTCCTTCCCTACTCCACCCATCACTCTCCTTCCCTACTCCACCCATCACTCTCCTTCCCTACTCCACCCATCACTCTCCTTCTCCACTCCGCCCATCACTCTCCTTCCCTACTCCACCCATCACTCTCCTTCTCCACTCTGCCCATCACTCTCCTTCCCTACTCCACCCATTACTCTCCTTCCCTACTCCGCCCATCACTCTCCTTCCCTACTCCGCCCATCACTCTCCTTCTCCACTCCGCCCATCACTCTCCTTCTCCACTCCGCCCATCACTCCCCCCTGCTCCGCCCATCACTCTCCTTCCCTACTCCACCCATCACTCTCCTTCTCCACTCCGCCCATCACTCTCCTTCTCCACTCTGCCCATCACTCCCCCCTGCTCCGCCCATCACTCTCCTTCCCTGCTCCTCCCATCACTCCCCCCTGCTTCGCCCATCACTCCCCTTCCCCACTCCGCCCATCACTCTCCTTCCCTACTCCACCCATCACTCTCCTTCCCTACTCCACCCATCACTCTCCTTCCCTACTCCACCCATCACTCTCCTTCCCTACTCCACCCATCACTCTCCTTCCCTACTCCACCCATCACTCTCCTTCCCTACTCCACCCATCACTCTCCTTCCCTACTCCACCCATCACTCTCCTTCCCTACTCCACCCATCACTCTCCTTCCCTACTCCGCCCATCACTCTCCTTCCCCACTCCGCCCATCACTCTCCTTCTCCACTCCGCCCATCACTCCCCCTGCTCCGCCCATCACTCTCCTTCCCTGCTCCGCCCATCACTCTCCTTCCCTGCTCCGCCCATCACTCTCCTTCCCTACTCCACCCATCACTCCCCCCTGCTCCGCCCATCACTCTCCTTCCCTACTCCACCCATCACTCTCCTTCCCTACTCCACCCATCACTCTCCTTCCCTACTCCACCCATCACTCTCCTTCCCTACTCCACCCATCACTCTCCTTCCCTACTCCACCCATCACTCTCCTTCCCTACTCCACCCATCACTCTCCTTCCCCACTCCGCCCATCACTCTCCTTCTCCACTCCGCCCATCACTCCCCCTACTCCACCCATCACTCTCCTTCCCTGCTCCGCCCATCACTCTCCTTCCCTACTCCACCCATCACTCTCCTTCCCTACTCCACCCATCACTCTCCTTCCCTACTCCACCCATCACTCTCCTTCCCTACTCCGCCCATCACTCTCCTTCTCCACTCCGCCCATCACTCTCCTTCCCTACTCCACCCATCACTCTCCTTCCCTACTCCACCCATCACTCTCCTTCCCTACTCCACCCATCACTCTCCTTCCCTACTCCACCCATCACTCTCCTTCCCTACTCCACCCATCACTCTCCTTCTCCACTCTGCCCATCACTCTCCTTCCCTACTCCACCCATCACTCTCCTTCCCTACTCCGCCCATCACTCTCCTTCCCTACTCCGCCCATCACTCTCCTTCTCCACTCCACCCATCACTCTCCTTCTCCACTCCGCCCATCACTCTCCTTCCCTACTCCACCCATCACTCTCCTTCCCTACTCCGCCCATCACTCTCCTTCTCCACTCCGCCCATCACTCCCCCCTGCTCCGCCCATCACTCTCCTTCCCTACTCCACCCATCACTCTCCTTCTCCACTCCACCCATCACTCTCCTTCTCCACTCTGCCCATCACTCCCCCCTGCTCCGCCCATCACTCTCCTTCCCTGCTCCTCCCATCACTCCCCCCTGCTCCGCCCATCACTCCCCTTCCCCACTCCGCCCATCACTCTCCTTCCCTACTCCACCCATCACTCTCCTTCCCTACTCCACCCATCACTCTCCTTCCCTACTCCACCCATCACTCTCCTTCCCTACTCCACCCATCACTCTCCTTCCCTACTCCACCCATCACTCTCCTTCCCTACTCCACCCATCACTCTCCTTCCCCACTCCGCCCATCACTCCCCTTCCCCACTCCGCCCATCACTCTCCTTCCCTACTCCACCCATCACTCTCCTTCCCTACTCCACCCATCACTCTCCTTCCCTACTCCGCCCATCACTCTCCTTCTCCACTCTGCCCATCACTCTCCTTCCCTACTCCACCCATCACTCTCCTTCTCCACTCCGCCCATCACTCTCCTTCCCTACTTCACCCATCACTCTCCTTCCCTACTTCACCCATCACTCTCCTTCCCTACTCCACCCATCACTCTCCTTCCCTACTCCGCCCATCACTCTCCTTCCCTACTCCGCCCATCACTCTCCTTCCCTACTCCACCCATCACTCTCCTTCCCTACTCCACCCATCACTCTCCTTCTCCACTCCGCCCATCACTCCCCCCTGCTCCGCCCATCACTCTCCTTCCCTACTCCACCCATCACTCTCCTTCCCTGCTCCGCCCATCACTCTCCTTCCCTGCTCCGCCCATCACTCTCCTTCCCTACTCCACCCATCACTCTCCTTCCCTACTCCACCCATCACTCTCCTTCCCTACTCCACCCATCACTCTCCTTCCCTACTCCACCCATCACTCTCCTTCCCTACTCCACCCATCACTCTCCTTCCCTACTCCACCCATCACTCTCCTTCCCTACTCCACCCATCACTCTCCTTCCCTACTCCACCCATCACTCTCCTTCTCCACTCCGCCCATCACTCCCCCCTGCTCCGCCCATCACTCTCCTTCCCTACTCCACCCATCACTCTCCTTCCCTACTCCACCCATCACTCTCCTTCTCCACTCCGCCCATCACTCCCCCCTGCTCCGCCCATCACTCTCCTTCCCTACTCCACCCATCACTCTCCTTCTCCACTCCGCCCATCACTCTCCTTCCCCACTCCACCCATCACTCTCCTTCTCCACTCCGCCCATCACTCTACTTCCCTACTCCACCCATCACTCTCCTTCTCCACTCCGCCCATCACTCTCCTTCCCCACTCCACCCATCACTCTCCTTCTCCACTCCGCCCATCACTCTACTTCTCCACTCCGCCCATCACTCTCCTTCCCTGCTCCTCACATCACTTTATATCCCTTGCTCCTCTCGTCACTCTCCTCCCTGCTCCTCCCACCACAAGAGGCGGCTCATTAATGAGGCGGTCGCCTAAGGCCTCACGCTCACAGGGGCCTCGCAGCCGCCTAGTTTGCCTTATTAGAGAGCGGCCGCTACTGGCAGCCATAAGCAGAGTGCTGAGTCCGCTCACCGCCACAAGGAGAGATAGCAGCTGTTTACCGGGTGATTGAAGTTCACTGACAGCTCGGGATCACAGCCAGGGAGAGCCGCTCAGAGCCAGTGCTAACACTTCCCCCTTCCCCTCACAAGCAGGAGAGGAGAGAGAGCCGCTAATGCTGCTCCTCCTTCTCCCGCCACCTCCTCCTGTCAGCCCTGCTGACCCAACGGGACCAGTGGGGGGCCCCATGAGAAACTCTTGGGGATGAAACCAGTGCTGGTGTTGTAAAAAAAAAAGCTTGACCTATGCAAAACCTCGACCCCGTCATTTCCGGTGCGGCTACATCACCAAACAGCTGTTCGCGCGGCTTCACCGCGGCTATACCGTGCATGTGCAGACGCTATTTTAGGTCAAGAAAAATTATAGAGGCGGGCGGAGATGGTGCGAGTTGCTTAATTACATAAGCCACGCCCTGCCCCCGCCCCTAACATGCCCCTAGCCTGCTCAGGAGAAGGGGGGGGTGGGCCCTGTGCATAATAACACTGTGTGTGTGTATGGGAGGTCAAGGAAAAAATAAAGCTGCACCCCCCATCATATGCAGCCACTGTGCCCATCATATGCAGCCACTGTGCCCATCATATGCAGCCACTTGTGCCCATCATATGCAGCCACTTGTGCCCATCATATGCAGCCACTGTGCCCATCATATGCAGCCACTGTGCCCATCATATGCAGCCACTGTGCCCATCATATGCAGCCACTGTGCCCATCATATGCAGCCACTGTGCCCATCATATGCAGCCACTTGTGCCCATCATATGCAGCCACTGTGCCCATCATATGCAGCCACTGTGCCCATCATATGCAGCCACTGTGCCCATCATATGCAGCCACTGTGCCCATCATATGCAGCCACTGTGCCCATCATATGCAGCCACTGTGCCCATCATATGCAGCCACTGTGCCCATCATATGCAGCCAGGCTCATCCCCCGGCTCGGCTGTCATTTCACTAACCCCCCCCCCCCCCGTGGCCAGTCCGGCGGCACTTACCGAGTGACGGGGCTTCCTCCTCCTCTTCTGTATCGGCGGCTCCTGTGTCCGCTCGGCTCCTCAGGCTTCCTCTGCCGTGTCTCCTTTTCCGCCAAAGCGTTAGGCATCCAATAGGATCGCCTAATGCTTTGGTCAATCGGGAGATGGGTCTCACTGAATTGCCTGCTGATTGGCAGGGAGGAACGTTAGTGTGAAAATTACATAGTTACATAGTAGGTGAGGTTGAAAAAAGACACAAGTCCATCAAGTCCAACCTATGTGTGTGATAATGTGTCAGTATTACATTACATATCCCTGTATATTGCGGTCATTCAGGTGATTATCTAATAGTTTCTTGAAGCTATCAATGCTCCCCGCTGAGACCACCGCCTGTGGAAGGGAATTCCACATCCTTGCCGCTCTTACAGTAAAGAACCCTCTACGTAGTTTAAGGTTAAACCTCTTTTCTTCTAATTGTAATGAGTGGCCACAAGTCTTATTAAACTCTCTTCTGCGAAAAAGTTTTATCCCTATTGTGGGGTCACCAGTACAGTATTTGTAAATTGAAATCATATCCCCTCTCAAGCGTCTCTTCTCCAGAGAGAATAAGTTCAGAGCTCACAACCTTTCCTCATAACTAAGATCCTCCAGACCCTTTATTAGCTTTGTTGCCCTTCTTTGTAGTCGCTCCATTTCCAGTACATCCTTCCTGAGGACTGGTGCCCAGAACTGGACAGCATACTCCAGGTGCGGGCGGACCAGAGTCTTGTAGAGCGGGAGAATTATCGTTTTATCTCTGCAGTTGATCCCCCTTTTAATGCCAATATTCTGTTTGCTTTATTAGCAGCAGCTTGGCATTGCATGTCATTGCTGAGCCTATCATCTACTAGGACCCCCAGGTCCTTTTCCATCCAAGATTCCCCCAGAGGTTCTCCCCCCAGTCTATAGATTGCATTCATATTTTTGACACCCAAATGCATTATTTTACATTTTTCTACATTGAACCTCATTTGCCATGTAGTCGCCCCTCCCCCATTCATTTGTTCAGATCTTCTTGCAAGATTTCCACATCCTGCGGAGAAGTTATTGCCCTGCTTAGCTTAGTATCGTCTGCAAATACAGAGATGGAACTGTTCATCCCATCCTCCAGGTCATTTATGAACAAATTAAATAGGATTGGTCCCAGCACAGAACCCTGGGGGACCCCACTACCCACCCCTGACCATTCTGAGTACTCCCCATTTATCACCACCCTCTGAACTCGCCCTTGTAGCCAGTTTTCAATCCATGTACTCACCCTATGGTCCATGCCAACGCACCTTATTTTGTACAGTAAACGTTTATGGGGAACTGTGTCAAATGCTTTTGCAAAATCCAGATACACCACGTCTACGGGCCTTCCTTTATCTAGATGGCAACTCACCTCCTCATAGAAGGTTAATAGATTGGTTTGGCAAGAACGATTCTTCATGAATCCATGCTGATTACTGCTAATGATATCATTCTTATTACTAAAATCTTGTATATAGTCCCTTATCATCCCCTCCAAGAGTTTACATACTATTGATGTTAGGCTAACTGGTCTGTAATTCCCAGGGATGTTTTTTGGGCCCTTTTTAAATATTGGTGCTACATTGGCTTTTCTCCAATCAGCTGGTACCATTCCAGTCAATAGACTGTCTGTAAAAATTAGGAACAACGGTCTGGCAATCACCTGACTGAGTTCCCTAAGTACCCTCGGATGCAAGCCATCTGGTCCCGGTGATTTATTAATGTTAAGTTTCTCAAGTCTAATTTTAATTCCGTCCTCTGTTAACCATGTAGGTGCTTCCTGTGTTGTGTCATGAGGATAAACACTGCAGTTTTGGTTACTGAAGCCCCCCGATTCACTCGTGAAGACTGAGGAGAAGAATAAATTCAATACCTTTGCCATCTCCCCATCCTTTGTAACCAGATGTCCTTCCTCATTCTTTATGGGGCCAATATGGTCTGTCCTCCCTTTTTTACTGTTTACATACTTAAAGAATTTCTTGGGATTTTTTTTGCTCTCCTCCGCTATGTGTCTTTCATGTTCTATCTTAGCCATCCTAATTGCACCCTTACATTTCTTATTGCATTCTTTGTAAAGTCTGAATGCTGTGGATGATCCCTCAACCTTGTATTTTTTGAAGGCCTTCTCCTTTGCTTTTATATGCATTTTTACATCGGAGTTAAGCCATCCAGGATGTTTGTTCGCTCTTTTAAATTTATTACCCAATGGGATACATTGGCTAATGCCCTTATTTAATATGCTCTTAAAGCAAACCCATCTCTCCTCTGTATTCTTTGTTCCTAATATTTTATCCCAATTTATGCCTTTTAGCAAGGTTTGTAGTTTAGGGAAGTTGGCTCTTTTGAAATTCAGTGTCTTTGTGTTCCCTTCATGTCTCCTATTTGTGTGATTTATACTGAAACTAATTGACCTGTGATCGCTGTTACCTAAATTGCCCCGTATTTCCACATCTGTTATCAGGTCTGTATTGTTGGTAATCAGTAGATCTAGTAATGTTTTATTTCTAATTGGTGCGTCTACCATCTGACCCATAAAATTGTCCTGCAAGACACTAAGGAACTGGCGAGCCTTAAATGAATGCGCGAGAATGAAAATAGCGAGAATTAATTCGCTATGCCACAGAACAGGGTGGGATCGGGACGCAGTGCTCTGCGCCCCGAGCCCACAGTATTTTGAAGCCTATTACAGCCTCTGGCTCTAATCACGTGCTTCAAAATACACGAACGAGAGGGCTCCAGGGTGGACGTGGGAGAAGGAGAGGGTCCCTGGGTGGCCGGTGGAGAAGGAGAGAGCCCCTGGGTGGCCACCGAGAAGGAGAGAGCACCTGGGTATTTGGAGGAGGAGAGGGCCCCTGGGTGGCCATTTAGTGAACAAGAGGACCCCTGGGTGGCCAGGGGGAGGAGGAGAGGGCCCCTGGGTGGCCGGGGAGAAGGAGAGGGCACCTGGGTGTTTGGAGGAGAAGAGGGCCCCTGGGTGGCCAGGGGGAGAAGGAGAGGGCACCTGGGTGTTTGGAGGAGAAGAGGGCCCCTGGGTGGCTGGGGAGAAGGAGAGGGCACCTGGGTGTTTGGAGGAGAAGAGGGCCCCTGGATGGCCATTTAGTGAAGAAGAGGTCCCCTGGGTGGACGTTTGGAGGAGGAGAGGGCACCTGCGTGTATAGGGTAATAGAGGGCCCCAAGGTGAATGGGGGAGGAGGAAAGGGCCCCCAGGGTGGTTGGCAGAGAAGGAGTGGGCCCCTGGCTGTTTGGTGGAGAAGGAGATGGCCCCAGGGTTGGACAAAATTGAAAGAGCTGATCCTTGGATGGTTGAAGGAGGAGAGGGTGCCACCCTTCTCCCTCGAGGACAGGGACACCCTTCTCCCCCCGAGGACAGGGACACCCTTCTCCCGTGGAGGGCAGGGACCCCCTTCTTCCATGGAGGGCAGGGACCCCCTTCTTCCATGGAGGGCAGGGACCCCCTTCTTCCATGAAGGACAGGGACCCCCCCTCTTCCCCTGGAGGACAGGGACCCCCCCCCTCTTCCCCTGGAGGACAGGGACCCCCCCTCTTCCCCTGGAGGACAGGGACCCCCCCTCTTCCCCTGGAGGACAGGGACCCCCCCTCTTCCCCTGGAGGACAGGGACCCCCCCTTTTCCCCTGGAGGACAGGGACCCCCTTCTTCCCCTGGAGGACAGGGACCCCCCCTCTTCCCCTGGAGGACAGGGACCCCCCCTCTTCCCCTGGAGGACAGGGACCCCCCCTTCTTCCCCTGGAGGACAGGGACCCCCCCTTCTTCCCCTGGAGGACAGGGACCCCCTTCTTCCCCCGGAGGACAGGGACCCCCTTCGCAGAGCACTAATGGGCACAGTGTGTGTATATGATGGGCACAGTGTGTATATATGATGGGCACAGTGTGTATATATGATGGGCACAGTGTGTATATATGATGGGCACAGTGTGTATATATGATGGGCACAGTGTGTATATATGATGGGCACAGTGTGTGTACTGTGAGGGGGTTAGCTCGGTAGCGGGTGTGTGTGACCCCCTGGATGGGTTCACCACACAAAATCAGGCACAGCAGACAGCTTTGTAGGTGAAACAAAAACAAAGTTGCGGTTTATTTAGACTATATGCATTGAAAAATAACAGCAAAACAAAAAGAAACATGAAAAAGAAATCCTGGTCAGCTTGACCGCTTACTACACACGTAGATTCCCTAACTAACAACTGGGTGCTCCTTGTGCTGCCCCAGTCCCTATGTCTCTTAGAGAAGTTTTGCCACACAGGCGTTAACTCACCTCACAGGACAGACTCCCCAGTCTACACAATCACAGAACTGGTTCCAGGATGGAGCATCTCCCTAAGCATGCTGGGTGTTTTCTATAGGTCTTAATGAGCCCACTTACTTCATCTGGGCTCATTAACTCTTCCCCTGCAGGACTCCCAGCACTCCCCCTAGTGGTATAAGTCAGCATAAAGCCTGAATCTAGGGCATACATATTTCCCCTCCTGGATGCAACCAGGTGTTTTTACCTGCCTGCTGTCACAATATATATATATATATATATATATATATATATATATATATATATATATATATATATATATATATATATATATATATATATATGATGGGCACAGTGCATATATATATGATGGGCACAGTGTATATATATATGATGGGCACAGTGTATATATATATGATGGGCACAGTGTGTGTATATGATGGGCACAGTGTGTGTATATGATGGGCACAGTGTGTGTATATATGATGGGCACAGTGTGTGTATATGATGGGCACAGTGTGTATATATGATGGGCACAGTGTGTATATATGATGGGCACAGTGTGTGTATATGATGGGCACAGTGTGTATATATGATGGGCACAGTGTGTATATATGATGGGCACAGTGTGTGTATGTGATGGGCACAGTGTATATATATGATGGGCACAGTGTGTGTATGTGATGGGCACAGTGTGTGTATATGATGGGCACAGTGTGTGTATGTGATGGGCACAGTGTGTGTATGTGATGGGCACAGTGTGTGTATGTGATGGGCACAGTGTGTGTATGTGATGGGCACAGTGTGTGTATATGATGGGCACAGTGTGTGTATGTGATGGGCACAGTGTGTGTATATGATGGGCACAGTGTGTGTATGTGATGGGCACAGTGTGTGTATATGATGGGCACAGTGTGTGTATGTGATGGGCACAGTGTGTGTATATGATGGGCACAGTGTGTGTATGTGATGGGCACAGTGTGTGTATATATATATGATGGGCACAGTGTGTGTATGTGATGGGCACAGTGTGTGTATGTGATGGGCACAGTGTGTGTATATATATATGATGGGCACAGTGTGTGTATATATGATGGGCACAGTGTATATATATATATGATGGGCACAGTGTGTGTATATATGATGGGCACAGTGTGTATATATGATGGGCACAGTGTATATATATATATGATGGGCACAGTGTGTGTATATGATGGGCACAGTGTGTATATATGATGGGCACAGTGTGTGTATATGATGGGCACAGTGTGTGTATGTGATGGGCACAGTGTGTGTATGTGATGGGCACAGTGTGTATATATGATGGGCACAGTGTGTGTATATATGATGGGCACAGTGTGTGTATATATGATGGGCACAGTGTGTGTATATGATGGGCACAGTGTGTGTATATGATGGGCACAGTGTGTATATATGATGGGCACAGTGTGTGTATGTGATGGGCACAGTGTGTGTTAATGATGGGCACAGTGTGTGTATATGATGGGCACAGTGTGTATATATGATGGGCACAGTGTGTGTATATGATGGGCACAGTGTGTATATATGATGGGCACAGTGTGTGTATGTGATGGGCACAGTGTGTGTATGTGATGGGCACAGTGTGTGTATATGATGGGCACAGTGTGTGTATGTGATGGGCACAGTGTGTGTATGTGATGGGCACAGTGTATATATATATGATGGGCACAGTGTGTGTATATGATGGGCATAGTGTGTGTATATATGATGGGCACAGTGTCTGTATATGATGGGCACAGTGTGTGTATATGATGGGCACAGTGTGTGTATGTGATGGGCACAGTGTGTGTATATGATGGGCACAGTGTGTGTATATGATGGGCACAGTGTGTGTATATATGATGGGCACAGTGTGTGTATATGATGGGCACAGTGTGTATATATGATGGGCACAGTGTGTATATATGATGGGTACAGTGTATATATATGATGGGCACAGTGTGTGTATATGATGGGCACAGTGTGTGTATGTGATGGGCACAGTGTGTGTATATGATGGGCACAGTGTGTGTATGTGATGGGCACAGTGTGTGTATATATGATGGGCACAGTGTGTGTATGTGATGGGCACAGTGTGTGTATGT